>JBCFYV010000388.1:0-82853 GCA_039000515.1 Timema cristinae | reverse complement strand
AATTTTAAATAAGTTGCTCACACTGGCCCGTTGCTAATTTATAAAATTCGTCTACCCACGTATCATTTGACATGGAATTTTTTTAATTCGTCTACATATTTTTGCCCGTGAATAATTTCATTCATTCTAATTACCACTGACAACACAAGATCTTCGCAATGGTGTATGGTTTCTTAGCATTTGCAATTAAGTAAGAGGCTTAATGAGATGCTCTTAAGTACTTTTTATCGACCAGTACATGAGTTTCAAGAGAGTGTGTTTGTTTTTTCGATAATTCTAATAGCCTTTTGAAAAAGTGTACAGGCTTATTGAAATAGGAAGCATGCTTTGTGTGTAGATGTTTTTTTAATGTTGTAGGTTTGAGATTTTCTCTCGCCAAGCATTCAGTACAAATCAAGCAGATAGGTCTGTCTTCAATATTTGTGTGAATAAAAGTAAATCCATATTTAAAAATATTTCATTGTATTTCCTCTTTTTTGCGCACGAATGAGAAATATCTTCAGTTTTAAAATATCTGCACATTCTTGTTAGTGCAGGATGATCCTGGTTTCCCAGGATTTATAGCTTCAGTATTATCTTCTGTCTTAGTCTTTGACAAATTTAACCATTTATCCATGGGTAAGATAATTCCGATTTTATTGCAATTGGTCTTTGAAATGATGGCAGCCAATAACTGGAGATAGTTAATTATTTGCTCGTCCAGTACATCTGTGTATGTCAGAGATACTAGAAGAACAACCTAAACAACAAAACTGTACAAGCAACATAGAAAAACTTAACAACTAACACTGTTGAACAAGTCAACACTGTACAACTAACACTGAACAGTGAACAACTAGCAAGAGCTCCAAACACAATAGATCACGAAATGCTGATAAAGCCTTCCGCACTGGGCGAAAACTATTTAGTGACATGAGTTGGTGAACTGTCGGAGAACTCAACTGAACTGGTTAGTACTGATGATGAGGTTTGAAATTTACCTGTTAGTATTTCTATCTATCTCTGTCTCACTTGCAAAGCACAAGCTGTTAAGAATGAGTCACAACAACAGAAAGTACTTTCAAACCTTTTGTAAATCTCCTGGCCAGCACCCGCCCCCCCCCCCCCCCTTTTCCACAAGATGAGGCAATACCTTCCCTGTCACCAAGCCTGTACAAAGGACCCGTTGTCTGCTACCTATCTTAAAGTTGGTAGATTATTAGTATTACTGTCATGTTGAGAATTAGTTAAATATTATTTATGATTTTTTTTTTCAAATGTCCTGTGAACCCAATACTATTTACGTGACCCCCAGGATGAGAGGCCCTGCTCTAAATACTTGGCAGTGAGGATGGCTGGCTACCTGTTTAACAAGGATAGATAGAGAGAGAGCACGCAAAGAGGGAAAAAAATGACAAAAGCGCTGGCCCCACAGTTGAACACTAATCTCGTTACAATATTATATTTCATCATCAGATTATGCCATGGTTAATATCGCTAAGGTACTATTCTCCAAAGCATTGACTAACATCTCTCTGGTAGCTTAAGGGTCACCGTACACAGGGCGACCAGGTCGCGCGACCAGCCGCTGTGACCTTTTAAGGGGGAACTCCCACCAATATTATAAAATACTTGTACTACTAACCTCCTTAAATCTGATGGTAGTTATTATTTAATAGATTTGTAAATTTTTCTCCTATTTAAAATAAAGGTTGTTTGTTACAACAAAATTTATTTGGTTTCTGTAAATCCAACCATTAGAAAGATATAAAATATTGAACTTCAACGTTTTAAATAATGTTTTGATATTTCTTCCATGATTATGCCCAAAATAACTTTTCAAAAATGTGATGTCTCTGTTTTCAAAGAGATTGTCTCTTTGGCTATTTCCTGAATAATTTAGATTTTTTTTTAAATATTAAAATATGTATTTTAATTAATAATTTGAAAAAGGGTCGTATTTTAAAAACTATTTTTATTAATTAAAAATTAACTTAAGAAAATATGTAAACAATTATTATTTCACCCCCTCCATAATTGAATACCTTTTCACCTGAACATTTTCTGAACCAGCACATCAAGTGTTTTTATTTTTTAAAAGAGAATATCGTTGTTTTTAAATTTGAGTCTACCAGCCGGTTGCTGTGTGTGTCTCGTGAAGCCTTTTCCTCCCCCGCCCAACGACCCGCTAGCTCCCCTCACATTTTCCATGAGGGTGTTTTTGCAACTGACGGCCCCCCAAACTGGTTTTAAAATAGACATTCTTAAGTGAAATATTTTAAAGGGGTTTTTTTTTTTACTAAAAAAAAGCAATACTTTTTAAGTATTATTTTTATTTTATATAATATTTAGCCCATTGGAAATATTTTTTTTTGTGTTGATTATTGTTGATATTTTCCCAAACAAATTTACCAATTTTCACTAAGTAAACTAGTTTGAGTCTTCTGTGCTAGGGGTCCGGGTTTCAATCCTGGGTCCCGCCCGATTTAATATTTGCCAAATCCTTCCTTCACCTCTTTCAAGACGTGTATTAATCACAACTTGTGAATGTGTGGAATGCCAGCCTCCACAGTGGTTCGGATTCCACGTTAAACTTGGGTCCCCCATTTGAACTCAAAATTTCTCCCTCCCCATTACACATTAGCGTTTTGTATCCCCCGAACGGGTAGTAATACGTGGTAGTAATAAAAATAAAATTTAATAAAATTTAAAAAACAATGCCCATGGGGAACAAAAAACCCCACACTCTAAAGTACAAAACTCCAAACAAATAAATGAAATAGCTATTCCTGGGTAAGTGTTAAAATTTTAAAATTGGATCTATATCGAATATAAACAGGTATTCAGATTAGCTAAAAATATATCATCTTCACTCCAAATAGTTTAATAATAGTAATAATAAACACATTTTTTCTCATTTATAATTTTTTCTTTAAAAAATTTAATAGTTTATTTCATGCAACGTAAGAACTAAAACTATTAAGTTCGTAAAAAAAATGTTTTCATAAATCACAACACTAATAAATATTTTAAATAGATATTTTATTGAACAATTATTCAATAGATCTGAATCTTTTGGATGCCGGGGTAAGTCTCAGGATCATGTTTGGTTTGGTCTAGCGGGAAGTTCTGGGTTCAAACCCTCACCCAAACGGGGAAACCGAAGGCTGTTTTTTCCCAAAGTTTTTTATCCACGGTTCCTTCACTCAAATGCAGATCCCCTTTAAATTTTTAATATATATTTTCCTTAGCTCTACTCCGTTATTATAATTAAAATGTTATTAAAACAGATGAATAGTAAAGGGCCGGGTTTAAATTTCAACAATTGGTTTGGTGTTTTAAAAGGGCTTTTTTTGATTAAAAAAATTTTTATTGCGCGGGTAAGGAACGGGTCCAACTACTAGTTTTATTTACTTGTTGTATTTAACGCGCGCTTTTTGAACCAAATGATTTTTATAAGTACACGAGAATTCCCAAAGAGTGAGAACAAAAGGGCCAACAATTATGCCGGGAAAGGTATTTTTACAAACCTTACATGGGTTTTCTTACAACCACAATCGACATGGGGCCGATTCCTAAATCCATTAACGTAATTTGTACTTAAAGTGATAACCCGAACGGTAATAAGACGCGGTGCTAAAAAATTAATATTATTTTAAAGCTCTTTTTTTAACAATCACATAATTAATGTATTCATTAAACTAGTATTGACTCTTTGGGGGGGACCAATTCCCAGTTTTTTCCCCCAAATTTGGGGGTTTACACTGACCTATAATTTCATATATAAATATATATATATATATATATATATATAATATATTATATTAAATATACACACACACACACACACAAACACACACGAGTATATAATCCCAAGGGAAAAACAAACAGAGAAATTCGCATTAGTCCCCCTTTTTTTTTGTATAGCTTCAATTTGGGAAACACTTAAATTTTCTATGTTAATAGGCGTCACTTATTTAAATTTTTCAGAACTACATTTTAAAAAACAGAATATTTTGTTTTTTGGGTTTGGGCACATTTTTGACAGTATTTTTTTTTTGTTATAAATTAATGGAAAACTATCACTTTATAACATTTTCATGCAAATTAAAATTATAGTACTACACAATCTTTCATACTTTCTCATTTAGTAACTTAAACCCAAAAGTTGGTTTACTTCCATTGTATATTAAAAATTAGGAAATAAATTTTCATAATTTTTTCGTCGGGAACCCATAAGGGATTGTCTGTGCGGTGCACTGTACCATTTTTTATTTTTCAAACCCTAAAAACTTTAAGCAAGATTTATCCTGCTAATTCTAAAGTATGGTCTTGCGAGTAAAGAAATGCCCCACTTTTTATGAGTTTTTTTTTAAATCTTTAATTAATTTTAAAAAAGCCGATAATGACCGAACTCGATTTAGTATATACATTAATTTGGACGGGGAGTGGGGAATTTTTTCCATTCGGAATGGTATCCATTCCAATAGTTTTTTTAAAAAACTGCTTTTGTGAAAATCGGAATTGTATCCATTGGGAAAAATTTTACCCACAAAAACTGGGAAATTTTATCCACCGGGGAAAGGGACCAAATTTCCAAATTTTTTGTTTAAAAAAATTTCTTTTGTGAAAAATCGGAATTGTACCACTTGAATTATATCCACCAAAAAATTTGGGAAATTTTATCCACTCGTAATTTATACCATTCCAATATTTTTTAAAAAACTGCTTTTGTGAAAAATCGGAATTGCATCCACGGGGAAAAATATCCCAAAAATTGGAATTGTATCCACTCGGAATGGTATCCATTCCAATAGCTTTGTAAAAAAAAATGCTTTTTTTGAAAACGAATTGTATCCACAAATGGCCGACTTGAGGTTTAACAAAAAAGGAACGTTTAAAAAGTAAAAACGTTGTCACACTTTTGGTAGAGGGAGCAGAATGGAATATTCTTAACTTACTAATTGTATACTTGAGTGCAGCCTTGTCAAAATTGTTTTTTTAAACATGAAGTATTTTATTAAATGTAAATTGGAGCACGCTTTGCTCATTTCCTATGCTCATGATCTTGGGAGGGGAAGAATCGATAAAAGTATTGACACCCCTTTTTGTTATCGTAATCGGCTGTACTCGATTTTCCCCAGAAATACCAAGTAAAAAAGTTGCTTCCTTTTTTTATCTTAAGATATAATACACAATATTTTGGGCATGTTTAACGTGTTTTTTTTATTACACAATTTTTTTTCCCCATACATTCATTTTTCATCATACTCAATACAGCGCACATTTAAACAATATTCAACCCCATACGACATTTTATCAAAAAAACATCTTACCATATGGGGAATGAAACTCAGGCCACCTAGTTTGGGTTTGGCACACCCACTACCAACTGGGTATTGTTAAATTTATGCTGGGTGTTTCGTTAAAATTCGAGCCCCACCTCATTACTAACGACAGTATTTGCAAGCGATTTTCACCCCAATTTTTACAACCACCATAAAATTACTGTATTTCCACACTTTTGGAAAATACTTAGACGTCATATAATAAGGACTTTTGAAGCTGAAAGACAATGTCAATTTTCTAATTTGGTTAAAAAGTTAAAAATCAGTTTTTTTAGTATAATTTTCGTTTCCCAATGCATCATTGTAGTTTTATAATAATATTTGGTGCTTATTTCTATAAAAATTGTGTTTGTTTTTTTAAGCACGTAATTGAACTACGCTGATTAGGAAAAGAAAGCGTTAACGGGATACCTGGGATAGAAAGAGACGTAAGTATCTATAAGCGCATCTACTACAATCTAAGAGCGAAAAGACCTATCGTATTCATTTTTTGCTCCATAAATTTATAAAGGTTTTTTTACATATTTATGAATTTTGATATTTAGTAACAATTCATCACACGAAATATAAAATACCCACATATATTAAAAAATTTTCGTTTTTCAAGTGTTAAAAATAAAAAATACCGAAAATTTATTTTTTTCTCACGCATTTTAAAAAAAGCGACAGCCGAAAATTTCAAACAGACGTTGAAATCAAATGTCATTGGGTTTTTGATGTGAGTTAGGTTAATCTTATTTAGCCTAGTATTTCCATTCTTAAACCCAAATTATAGAGTTTTAACCATAGTAATTGTCGAAAATTAACATCTACAACATGACAATCACATTTTAAAATCTCCTGGCCTAAAATCTATTGAAAATGATAACATCCATCACAACATTTTGATGATAGAGGAGGAAAATGCCCAATTCACTTGTATAATTCGAACATTTAAATTTTGGGTGAAATGCGGGCTTTGTTCATGGTTTCCAACCTTTTTGCCGGGTTTGACATCAATTTTTTTTTTGGAGACCACGAAACCTCTTTTTGCCTACAAGATTAATATCCTGGTTTAAAAATTTTAGTTTTTAATATATTTACTAATCAAAACTATACAAATTTTAGCACCGCACTTAATACCCGTTTGGATTTAAAAATGTTTACTAATTTTTGCTAATGTGTTAGGGGTGAAAGAGGTTGAAAAGATTAAATTTACCCGAATTTCAGGAGGAAGAGTGAAAAATTTTATAGGGAAAATCAAACCCAAACTGCATCAGAATATTAATCCTAACCTCATCATTAAACCAAACAGCGTGCTGTTAAGCCCACTGTTGATTTATTTCCTTAAACTAGATTATGCATATTTTTTATATGAAAGCACTAAGATGTTCAAAAGTGAATTAACAGCCAAGGGGTATTTAGAAAGCTTTATAGCAACGCTTCTCGCCTTACACAGACTCATACAGCAAACTAAGCAACAACAACTGCTTGAGTTAGGTAACCAAAAGAAAAATAATTAGAACTAAACTGTTTTTTACCGTATTTGAATTTTTACCTTCCTATGTAATAATCAATTTAAAAATAAACACAACCTATAATCCAACAAGCAAGTGATTACACCCAAAAAATGCCACACCCTGAAGGGGGGTCGCGATCCCAATTTTAACCATTGGTTTGTCACTCTAGTGCCTTAGTTCACTTATTATCACACGGGAAAAGGTTGTATTTGAAACTCTACACGAAAAGCGACCTGCTGGTCTTCCGAGTGGGGAGTGGAGTTTTACCCTCCTGCACAGGTCAAAAAAGGGGGAAAGGGGAGTCATGGAGGGGAAAAACTGTCAATGAGGGCACATATTTTAAAGCTTTAGTGTTTAGTTAAGATGCAACCCCCTTCATAAATCGCTTCGAATTTGCCAAGTAGGCAACGTCTTAAATAAATTTCCTTAAATTTTAGGGGTTTGGATATCAACCCCAAAAAACCTCCTGGGACCCTATCAAAACCTTAGATATCAATTTCAGCCTATCGATGAAATGGCTTAGGCTCTATCACAGAACAAACACACAGACGGGCGGCATCGCAAAAAAACTTTTTGGGTTTTCAGGGGTCACGAAACGTCGAATTTATCAAAACTTCAAATTTTTTTTTAACGATACAATACTTTTTCTGCCCGACCGGTGCAGAAATAAAAAATATTTCCACAAATTAAACAAAATTTATTTTTAAGACTTTTAAAAGGTCTTGATTAAAAAGTCACTCTTTTTCAATTCTTCACGTCTCAAACCCTTTTATGAACTAACTTCGTTTCACACTTTAAAATTGTATAGAGGTAGAATTTAGAGAAAGTGTATCTACTTTGAGTGAAAAAAGTGGAAATAATTTAGGAAAAATGATCCGAAACACCGGTAATTTTCAAACCCGATATATTAGGGTAAATCGGGTTGTAGCAGGACGAAAAAAATTCTTAGTGTGTGTGTGTGTTGCGTGCGTGCGTGTGTTGTGTGTGTGTTGACCATATTAGTTTAGCTGTTACAAACAGTTGTTAATAAGAAAATGTTTTAAAAAGGTTTAAAATTTGTTTATTCACTCTCTTATTAATATAAAATTAACATAAACAAAATCACAAACAAATTTACTATTACTATTAAGGGTGTAAAGGGGTTGATTTTTTGATTCGTTCAAGTTAAAGAGCTCATTATTTTGGGTAGATTGGAACGGGTTTTTTTAAATACAAATTTTGGTGTGGTTTCAAGAATACGTTATACAACCCCCTCTCCCTCTCCTCCCCAACCTTTTTTTAGCATTACTATCTTTCCATATTTTTTTGTAAGCCCCTACCCCCCCTTTCCCCACCCCATTTAATCCTGATCGGGTAAAACCCTTCACTTGAAACTAATTGTCTTTCACTTTATTACTACATTACCTCCAAACCTGATTTTATTGAAAATATTCCCGGTGATGTATTGAATATACGGCCTACCCTATGTAAAATGCTTTTTTAATAGGCTTGATTCGTTTAGCTTATAAAAAATTTGCATAAAATGTTCTTTGATTAGATAAAAACCCATTTGTAAACATTTGGTTTTTTAAAAAAGTGAAAATGCTTACACCTGCCTTGGTGGGGTAGTTAGCTAATGTACTATTTCGTGTTTTAGCAGATTCCGGGGACGGGGGGATCAATTCGAATCTTGGTAGGGTAACTACGGTTTTTTTTTTAATGATGGTTTTCCATTCTCCCTTTACTAAATGGGTTCACTTTCCCTAAATTAATCCTTTCCAAAACCTCCCATTACGTTTTTAGTACTTTAACGTATAACCCAAAAAGGGTAGTAAACTGGGGCTAAATAATTTAAAAAAAAAAGCTTTTCTAAAAAACTTTATTCGTGTTTTATAGACAAACAAGACCTTTTTATTACAGCGGGTTTAATTTTTAAGATATTAACATTCAGGGGGGCATCCAGGGAATTTTTTTAGGGAGCGGGTCATGTGTGTTAAAGCTATTATTTCTTTCCCCGAAAATTGTCCCCTCGAATGATTTAATTTTCACTTCTTTATTTAAAAAAAAATTTCACTCACATGAAAAATCGTATATACAGGTTGTTAAAAAAATTTAAAATTAGGGTATTGTTGTGCATATTTAAAAAGAGTAAAGGAATCTTAATATTTTCTTGTGTCAACTCGGTAAACTTTAATAGTAAAAATAATAAAAATGTTGGTAAACTCTAAAATAATTTCAATTTCAATTTCCTTTATTTAGGCGGCCAACAGTCTAAACCTATAACAGGCCAGCACTGAAATACACATTCAATACAAAACATATATTTACGCGAGAATACCAATATTGATATTATATTTAGGATAAAAAAAGGAGCAACTAGAAAAACCGGCACAAATATTTTTACTTAGTATTTTTGGAAGAATCGAGTACACCAATTACGATCCAAAAGGGGTTATCGACTACTTACTCGATTTTTCCCATCACTAGACTCACTAAAGTCCGATCACCACCTAGCTCGTCCTTGAAATCCATGGCTAGCTAGCACTAGCTAGCCGTCATCATCTAGCGTGGGTTAAAACAGAAAAAGTATACTGGTTCTGCCACTTGGTACTGGCTACCAACATTGTGAGGAAGAACACGTGCTATTTTCGTACTATTTTTCGACACTAGTCTTGTAATTCAACCAATCATGCGGGCTCAGACTGTTGTTAATAAATGGTATAAATGACCCCAAACAGGTCATTGGTGTTTTTTTGTTTTTGGTAGAAAATTATTAAAACAACCCTTTGTTAATAATACCAAAATTTGCCCAGTAGACAATAATTTTTTAATATATAAAATTTTAAATTTAAAACATGTAATCAAAAAACGACAAACTGGTTCCAGACCCCAATTTTAATCAAAATAAACTATAGCATCCAACCTTGGGGGGGTTTTATTTTAGAATATAAAGTGTGCGTGGGCCTAAAAAAGATCATTTGTGTATCAAGGATACTGTACTTGGACACTCTTTAAGCTTGGGGGCCTCTGACCACATTGTAAATAAAATGAATACAATTTTAGGGAGAAAATTAAACTTTTGTGTAACCCCGAATGTATATTACCTAACCACCGAATGTATCATATTTAGCATCCGGTGACCTTTATTTCGTCTTTCCAAAACATTCCCGTGTATATATTCTTTTCCTACGCTCCCCTCATAATTTTTCAATATCTTTATTAGGTATTAATTCAGCGCTACACTCAAAATTAATCCTGACGTTCGATAAATATTTGCACTAGAACCAAGTACCAAACTAGCAGCGTGTGAATACTCTAGTCCCATTTCCATGTACTAGCTATATACAATATCTAGGCGCTAGCTAGCACACTTGATTTCTAGTACAAGCAAGTGTCGTGTGATACGGCATAAGAGGATATTATCCGAAAGCTCAATGCCAGTTCTGAAGTTTCGCAGCCCGTGCGCGGTGCGAGGGAGGTGGAGCTTAACAAAATACGTCAGAGACAATCATCCAGTATAAGAGGAAATACTCGGTGAACTGACAATCGCCTAGTCCTCTTTTACTCTGTCATTCTTTCTTCAAGGAAAAACACTCACGAGCACACAAAGGGATGTGTAATTATCTTGGGGGGGACAGCAGTGTAAAAAAGAAAAGAATAGTAAAACGGCATTGAAACGCTTCGTTTGCCTTTGGGGTTTCTTACAGGCTCTGGACTGGTCGTCTTTGTTTATCCAAAGGTCTGGGCCCCAAGCGTGGTCCTTTTTCTACCACCAAAGTAAAGTTCCATTTTGTAGCCATAAACAAAATATCTATTTTCAGAAAATAAAGATACTATATTTATACCATTCACTAATCCATCAAGTAAAAGTAATATAACCTAAGAAAAAAATGATTGAGACTTTATTTTGATGAAAGTGTTAGAATCTACATTAGGCCCCTTGCCCCCGTGTAACGATGCACCATCTATTTACATTTAAAATCATCATATTCTACCCTAGACAATTTGACTTACTTCATATCTTTAATATTTTTTACTGGTTTATAAACAAACATTTAAGATCCAAAGGGATTTCTGTTTAATTGATTCGTCCCGCTATTAATCTTCCAACTGTCCTAACATGAAACCACTCAAAAACGTGGGAAGGATGAGGGGGAGTTCGGGGAAGATAACGACAATTTTTACCATTTAGAAGAATGGTTTGTTTGTTACTTTCGTTTTACATAGTGCTGTAGTCTTGACAAGTGTAATTATATGTCTTAGATTAATTTAGATGATATTAACATTTATATTGGATTATTCTATAGTTTGTTCCATTTTACCATGTTTCTTTCTCATAAATGCAATATTTATAAAACAAAGGCTTTAAATAGTTGATTTTAAAGTGTACCAAATTTTATTGAATTTCTGATTTGCTAAATTGCTGCACTAAATTTATGTACTGTACGTATATATGGGAATTGATTATATGTTTAAACTGTTTGCTTTTATGATGTAGCGTTTAAAAACAGGACAAATACCCTCTTTAAATTTTAACGTATATATTCACAAATATAAAACAAGATCTCTAAAACTAGTATTTACTGTTTTGAACTGTATGTGTCAAATTTTTTTAAGTAGTGTATTTGTTCAAAGAACATAGTTCATAAAACACGAAATATAACAAAGATCACCAATTCCTCAACAGTTTAGGGTAAAAAACTATGAATTGACAGCTAGCACGTGGCCCATGAATTTTCAAAGAGATTGACATTTAATGTTAATAATTATTTTTAATTATGACAGAGCCACTTTTCAAGGTTGTAAAATAACAACCAACAATTATTCAGAAAAACATCAACTTGTATATTAGAATTATATTTTTATAACTGGGGAAACACTGGCTGCCATTTTGAATTTAAAATTTAAATTTCCTTATTTTGTTTTCCAGCTCATCAAAATTCCTCAATATCGCCTTCCATATAGGTTGTTTACTTTGAAGTGGAGCGTGTAAAAGATTTGGGAGTTAAAATTGTTTAAAGGCCGTGCATTGTCTAAAAATGACCTTACAATCCAGTAGTACTCAAAAATTGATAATCTGTTATGCATATTTTCTATATTATATATTGTGAATAAAGCTTTAACTGTAAGGCTGTGGATCTTATTAATTCGATAAAAGGAGCAGGGGTTATTGTCCAAATGATATTTTTTATAACAACGTTCAAATATATTTTTAAGGTTTAAATACTTTCTCTCACCTCTTTTAAAAATTTCCCCAAAAATGACTTTTACGACCAAACCAACCTAGAGCGCAGGCATTGTAGCACTCACATAAATTGGGCATCAAAATACAGCTGCTTGCAACCAAAAGAGCTGAGTTTTTGGGTTATGTTTCTTAAAGAGAATGGCATTTTTATGGGCGTCCAATTTAATAATCCTTTTTCTCCTATATTATCCATTTTTAACAGGCGCATAGCACAAAGAGTATTCACGCATGTGGGTACATTTTCTCAAAATTATATCTTATTTTTCTACCACACTCGAATAATTAATGGTGCAGCCCACGGATAGTGAGGCACATTGATACAATCTATCAATCAAGATAAAGAAGAAGACAAAGCAACAACTCAAACCAAATTATATATTCTAACCTACTATAATTTGTTTGTTTGATATATTTGAAGTGTTGACATAATTTTTAAATTTGTTGTATCATACCACTTAGGTAAGAATTGAGATGCTATTAATTTAACCAAAGAGAAACATTTTACCTACCGATCTAAAATCGATATATAAGATTGTATTTACCTTCTATTCCATCTTTGCTCGTTGTCTATATCAGGGTGAGGTCGAAGGTCGTGAGAGTGGTGACGATCTGGTTTGTGGAGATGAGTCGGGTTTGCGGACTGACCTTGTATGACAAGATCAAAGGTGGCTGCTTATTGACATGTCCCGTTGAAAGGGTTGCTCCCGAAGGCACTCTCTTAAGGTATTGGATGATGTTTTGGAATTGTGCGTGTGGTATTAAGTTGGCAGCTCTAAGTTGGTATACTTTAAATCCATATGACTGGGTTTTGGCAGAGCAGCAAGTGATCGCAAGTTGTAACCCACCGGGATCATGGACAATATTGGTGTGGGAGGGGTTTGGGTGTTTGGGGAGTGTCGTGAGTATATCCCGTTACAGGAGGAAAAGTGAAGGGGGAGGTTGGGGTGTAAGCAAGTGAGTTCAGCGCAGAAGCTACCTGGAGGCTTTCAGGCCTCCTCTGGTGATAACCGCTTTCGTATTGGTGGCTCCTTGGGTGGAGTACCATGGGTGTGCAATAAATACTCTTTGGATTTGGAGAGGTGGACAGGGGTAGGGATACCTTGGCAAACAAGTCGGGCGAGGTGGGTGGAACTTGGAAAACAGCTCGTGGTGTGGTGGATGGGTATAGTGTGAGGTGGATATGTGAAGGGACCTCAGCAATCAGGTCATGGTGAGGTGGATAGGTGGAGAAATATTGGCAAAAGAGTCACAGCAAGGTAGAGTGAGGGGGTTGGGTTGGTTGATGAACCTAGGAAAATACGTCCCAGTGTGGTGGATTAGTAGAGGAATATCAGCAAACAAGTCACGGTGAGGTGGATAGGTGGAAGAGCCTCGTCAAATAAATCGTGAAGAGGTGGATATGTGGAGGGACCTCAGCAAACCAGTTGTGGTGAGGTGGATGGGTGGAAGGACCTCAGCAAACAAGTCATGGTTAGGTGAATGGGTGGAGGGTGAGAATAGAGAGATAGAGATCAAGAGTTGTTATATCTTTGACCTTTTAATAGTGATGCACAAGCAGCCGGCACTGCAACAGCACTGACCAATTGTTATGCGAGCCACCTGTTTATATACCCCTCCCAGACTCGACCTACTCCTTCGTCTGTCTGGCGGGGAGGGATGTTAGGTGGTACGCGTACCCCCTCACTGAGGGAGAGAGTTGGGTGCGTATTCACTTTCTCTTTCTGTGTAGACTAAAGTCAGCGTAGGTCTGATAATAGTAGTGAATGCAACACCCAATTATTAGAGGTCCTCGCAGGAACCAGTTAAATACCTGTTATTACTTGAAATAACAATCCCTCCCCCCACACTTATTTGAAGCTCTTGCATGCCATTGACTCGCGCTTTACATTGGTACTTGTTTAAATCCTAAAAATGTTTAAATAAGTGCTTAGATATTAAATCTTAAATCTAAGTTGGCATTTGGTACTTTCACACAGTTTCTTATTTATATCACATATCTTCTATTTGAGTGAGTTCATGGTTCATATTTGCAGTATCGGTAGCTATTTACCCTATGTTTCTGCAAGATCTCTGAGGAGGCTACCTTAAGATGATCTGCTGTATGGATATTAGTGTTGAACTAGGTTATTGAGCATTTATTCACTCGAAGTGTCATGTTATCCGCTAACATGTACTATGTTCACTTTGCCGTACTCTATATCCTTGTACAGGAGGATATCGGGGACGCAACCGTTGGTTCCATAGGTTGTTCACTGGTGTCAAGTTCCTGGGACTTGCCTCTGGTTCCGAAGGTGTCATTTGGCACCTAAGTTTGGGAAGTTCCCTTAGATACTCATCATCTGGAGGAGGTCATCTTCCTCTCAGTTTCCTTAGCGGGAGGGGCATAGTTGTCCCCTATGTATTTTCCAAATTTTACCGTTCAGATAGGTGACCCAATAGATTTTGCCTATTCTTCTGAGAACCGAGTAGGTCCCCTCCAACCTTGGGGCAGATCCGGCCTGGTAGTCTTCCCCTGATTTAGAGAAGTGTTGTGTCCGTACTAACCCCAGATTGCATTTAGTATGGCTATGCTCGTTTCTCAGATGTTGCGTGATTCTATATTCCCGGACAACGTGCTCAGCTGTTGCCTCCTCTGCGCAGTCACAGTCCCTTGTCTCAGTTTTTGCCACTCGTCCTGCAAGCTTCTTCTTATCTCCTCCAACGTCGTCATTTCGGCTCTGGTGAATTATTCTACTCAGTGAAATTCACTATTCTTCATCCAGTACAATGCACTTATTCGTCTTACCTCAATATCCGGCAGGATAATTCCTAGCGTGACGCTAAACTAATTCAGAGGCAGGATTACAATATTATAGTATTTTAATCTCGAGCAAATAAGGAGGGCCCAAAACTAGAGTGAAGTACTTGGTACACAGGCACTTACATTCCAATTTTTTGCAGGAAGACAGATAGCTAGCAGCTAGAAAAGTTACTAGAGTTTTTTTATCTATTTTTAGCACGGCGGTCTTACTTCCCGTTAGGGTTATACACCTATGTACTCACCTGTGTACTAGTTACACTAATGGTTTAGGGATTAGAAAGGTTAAATGAGAGGGAAGTACACCCACATTTGGGTTGGGGAATGGAAAACCATTAAGACAAACCAATCTCAGGTCACCCAACTGGGATCGAACACCAATAACCCCGTATTCGGCAGTCTATTCCAACACGAGATTAGTGCATTAGACCACGCGCCCACTGACGTGGGTATTACAAGAGTTAATTTCACGTATTCATACGTCAAGTCATATGAACTAAATCTATCGCTTTTGATATCCATTATCAATACCTATGAAATAGTACTAATAACACCCTCTACGCTGGCCGCATAGTCTAAGGCGCTACTCTCATAATAGACTAGACTGCCAATGACAGAAAGATTGGGGTTAGAATCCCGGTTGGGTTTACTGAGAGTTTTTTTTCTCTAAATGGATCCCCACTCTCCCTCCACGTAAATGCAGGATGTTCCTCATCACTAGATCACTATCATAGTTAGTGTATTTCCTAAAGGCCCTTCCTTTGAAAATTGTACTATCTCCACTCCCATCTATATCAAATATTTATTTTCTAATGTGGTTTATTTTTTATAAATTTTTATTCTTTTAATTATAGTTAGAATTCTGTTCCCTTTATTGTTTTCAAAAATGTTCTTATTAAAAATAAAAAATAAATATTTCAATTTAGTTAAAAATTTAAAATAAATGTGTTTTCAGGGTTTAAAAGTTGATGGCTATCACGCAATTTTTGTAGGCATTGGACTCCCAGAAGCAAAAATCAATCCCGAGTTTAAAGGATTAAATGAAAAAATGGGATTCTACACGTCAAAATCATTTCTTCCAGCTGTTTCAAAAGCCAGCAAAGCAGGTAATATGAATCATTGAATCTATATTTGAATAAGAAAACTGTAGACTGTGCTTTTTCAATGTGATTTTATTTGCAAGTTTAACCATTTGCACATAGGCCACTAAGACTTTACTCATTCCATCCAAGCTTTCACATGATATCCCTACAGTTAAAATGATAATATGTACAGAGTGGGGTGGAAACAATTAGACGATCTATACTGAGGAAAGTGATGGACAACGTGCTGAGGTTTGTCTGACGTCCGGTGGAGCTCACCTGAGTGACATTATCCTCAAAAAGTGAAAAAGTATATTATGTCGCTCCCTTTTATTTAGCTATTGAATATTTACTTTTTAATTTAAAGTGTTAATTTTCCGGTTATTAATTGTATAATGGTTTCGGCCCAATCCTGTATGACTCTGAGTGATAAAATCGATTCATTAACAAGTCATGATATATTTTATTAAATACATTATTGCTTGGTTTTATTTTATCAGCGCATCTTACTAACGGTTCATGTTTGTAATATGACAATAACTCTAATGGGCTAGCAATAAAGAAGGAACAATTTTTATAGGTATTATACCTACATTCACTTGGAAGAAGGTTGGTAAACTTTTTTTTTGTCCAATTCCCTTCCATCTTATTTTACTATAAACTAGGACATTTTATTCTCTGTTCATTTTACAATATGCCTTCTATATAGTTAATCTAAAAATTGTACACATACACTTTCTATGATATAAACATATACTACTACTAAAACTACTTGTCCTGTTATTGATCATTACCAATTTACCTCAACCTGTGCCTGTTAGCAGCTCTGTCTACTATATATATTAGTACCATTATTTAATTTATGATGACTTATAACTATACTTGCCCTCTTTCCCTATTGAAGTTATTTTGGCTATATACATTTTTTTCCTTTTGATATGCCTGCTTTGGACTTAAATCTAACTTAACCTAATTTATAACTAGTGCTGTCGTCTACACAATCAGTTAATATATTTTCCTTCCATTTTTTTTTTTCTACCGTGGCCATAAGATATCCCTGGAGTGCTCGATAACTCCAGCCCAGCATCACTCTTGTTTACAAGTGAGCAGAGCTCTTCGAGTAAGGAACAACTTCCAACATCTCATCTGTATCCACTTAATTTGGGCTCGCCCGAATTGCGCCAATTCTCTTAGCTCGGACCCGAATTGCGCCAAGTGCTTAAAAGTGCCCCCCCAGACCGGACCCGAATTGCGCCAATACCCCCCTTCCCAAGACAGGACCCGAATTGCGCCAACTCTGAACATAAACAAATATTAATGCTATGTCTGGCAGTAAGAAGGACACAAGTCAAAAAATATAAATCAAACAATATTATATCAAAGTGAAATTTCAATTTTTAAACATTGTCAACAATAGCTATATGTATGCTAAATAATAGTATAACAAACATAATATAAACAAGTTATACAAAGGAGTTTTGGAAGGACACACACTTCATCTGTCTATTTCTCCATTCCTAAACTGTTTAAGTTTTTTTTCAATGAATGATTGTTTCAACTTAGACTTATTATCTGTCTTTTGCACATTATTTTCTCTTACACTGTTGATTCGAATGTACGTGTCAGTTTGGACAGATTTTAAATTTTGTACGAAGACAAAAATGTTTGGGTGTGGAGAAGCACATGATGAATTAAATCGAGAATGGAAGCTCTCGCACGCATTTGTTGTCCTCCATAAGTCCGATGAGTCAGCTGCCCAAATGCGCGGCGGGAATGTCGCTTGCTCCATCTCATCTATATATGTTTCAGTTAGGTAATCTGCGAAGCTAGTCAGTTTTGTATCAGCTGGCTGTATGCTGATCAGATCGCAGAAAGTGTCTTCTACTTCTTCGGGCCTCAAGTAAGTGAGCCCAAAACAGTAGTGGAGCCATTTCCCTCCATCCGAGTTTTCGTCTTTGTGCGTGGCAGTAAAACCGAGCTTTTGAATCTTTCTCCACCTAAAAGGAATCATAGTGGATGTTAATGATAAAAATATTAAAAGGAAGCAGGGAGGAAAATAGGAACGTAGCATTCTTTGAATCATAGTCTGATTTAATACAGATCATAAATATAGTTTACAAAATAGCCTATCAGTGACCGTAGCTAAAAAAATGTGGCCGTAATCATATGTACAAAAATGTGATGATACCCACACAGACAGGAACACATTTCACTTTTTTTGGCTGGCATATGTTTAAAATGGCCAAGAATAACAAATAAAAAGTAGGCCTACGACAGAATCGCAGATACTTTATCATAGCGTATATTCACTTTTTAATTAATAATACTTAGCACCACGTCTTACTACCCGTTCGGGTTATACGCTTTAAGTACTAATTACTCTAATGGATTAGGAATTGGGATGGTTGAATTAGAGGAAGTGAACCCGCATTTGCGTGGAGGGAGAGTGGAAAACCATTTAGGAAAAACCACCCCCAGTTCACCCGACCGAGATTCGAACCTCGATCTCCCCGTCCTCAGCAGTCGGGCTCAACACGACAAGCGCGTTAGCCAACTACGCCACCGAGGCGGGTCCGATTTTTAATTAATGGGTCAGCTGAGACAATATTAGTCGACGATTTGATAATTACACTTATATGGATCTCTGTGTTAAAACCAAATAATAAATCATTTTATTTGGCTGATATTTTTAATTTGAGTGTTTTAAATTTGTTTACCAAATGTTTGTTTTATTTTACTAAGCGCACAAGTTGTTAATGGTTTTTGAAAACTAGTCACCAAAAACTATCCTTTTTTCTAGCACCACGTCTTACTGCCCGTTCGGGCTATAGCCTATGGACTAATTACTCTAATGGGTTAGGGATTGGAAAGGTTGAAATATAGGAAGTGCATCCGCATCTGCGTGGAGAGAAAGTGGGGAAACCATTTAGGATCAAACCACCTCAGTGTACCCGGCTGGGTTCGAACCCCAACCTCTCCGGTCTCGAGGGCCAGTCTAGTGCGAGAGTTGCGCCTTAAACCGTCCGGCCACCCGAGGGGGTAAAAAACTATCCTTGAAATAGTTTGTTTTACCCAAAACTAAGTAGGCCCCTCACAATGTTATTATTCATTATAAATGCACGCCGATTTAAAAAATCGTTAAAAATATTTTCAAAATATTTTGAGTTTTTGAAAACTAGTCATCTACTACCCTTAAAAGAACTTTGCCCCCTAAACCAAATAAACAGTATTAATTTTCATCTTAAATACACCCAAAATGTAGCCTATGTTTAAATCAAAATTGTTAAAGATATTTTTGAGAAATTTTAAATTATTTAAGAATTAATCATTAGTAAACTGCCCATAGTTCAATTATTTTCTGAAGATCGATTATACAGTTCTATTCATCATTTAGAAAAAATTCTCCAGATATACACTTTAAATAAAAAAATTCAAGCCGATGATTGGGAGGTTGGGGATCGAATTCTGGTCGAGTGAACTGAAGGTGGTTTTTCCTAAATGATTTTCCACTCTCGCTACATGCAAATTCGGATTCACTTTCTCTGCATTCTACCTATCTCATACCAAAGCCTATTAGCATAATTAGTACATAAGGAGGCCTATAACTCGAACAGGTAGTAAAACGCAGTTCTAAAAAATCTTCAAGAGTGAAAAATATAATAATAAAGGTACAAACTATATAACAATATTTATTTAAAGTTGTAAAATAAAATTGTTTTGCTTACCATGCTTGCTCTAAATGAAATCGACAGTCTACTATCCTGGTTTGTGGAAAAGTCGACACGATGCACTCGTGAATCGCTTGCTCGAAATCAATCACAATGCATAAAGGTTGGAGGTGAAATTGTCTCTTCCCGCACTCCTCCTTTAGGATTCTCATAGCGTAAATACAACTCTGCTTTTTCTTGTTTTTATGTAGGCAAAAGACTAGAGGTATGTATGACCCTTCGAAATATCCATGTATAGTAAAAAGCTGAAAATGTTTTGGTGCGTATTCAAAGGTTCCATCTATTAACACAATTTCATTCTGGCACAAATACTCAAGATTCGTGTCACAAGAAAATGTCATAATCCCCTTCTATTTTTCGTTTCTCAACAAAAAGTGTTCGTCTTGAATAGTTTTTTATTTCAAATGAATATATGGCAAATTGAATTTCCTCGGAAGATTTAGGCAACTTTGGCAGTGTTTTTAGTTTAGTGTATTTGATGTTATTCCTGATACATTTAATGTCCTTGCTGGTCAATGTTTTTATAGTTTCTTTCTGTGTCTGTACCTATGTGTGGATTAACTTTGAAGGCCTTACTTCAATCTCATCAGCTTTCCTCTTAACTGCGTTGCTAATGGATCTTCTGTTCACCTCTTGATCTAGTAGTGGTTCGTGGTTGTGTTCGTTTTCAGTCCGCGAGAAAATGTTTCCACCATCAAGAGTAAATATTTTAGCCTTGCAGTCCTTTTTAGTGCATCTCCACCTCTCTTCCCTCGTCAACTTTAATTGATTCACCTGTCGATACGTATAATTATAATAGACAATCAGAACTTTCCCCTTTTCACTATAAATCCTTTCCATATCAATAATTCTCGCTAATATTATCACAGTTCACTCAAAACCCGAAAAAAAAATTAAAAAATACACCTGGACAGTCACTGTTGTCGAGACAATTAATAAGTATTGGACAGACGGATGTCAATACTACTGTTACAAGTCTTGTTGGGGGCACTTAGGGCGTTTTTACATTCCTTTACTAAGGGGAGGAAAGACATGACGGGGCGAGAGCTTGTTTGTGATGGTCTTTGTTTGTATCATCCCCCCCACCTCCCTCACCGACTACACCTAATTTCATAGCTGAGGGAACTGCATGTCTTATGGAGAAAAGATTTATCTTCGCTCTCTCTCTGTTACCGGTTGCCAAATTTTCTAGCTTTCCGTTGTTGGAATGTGAGGGGGGAGGGTTTACTTGGAAATCCCTCATTGTAAACAATGCGGCATAAGGTGGTTGGGGGGTTCAATTGACAGGCAAAAGCATTTCCTATCGGTGTACAGCCTTTTCTAGAAACATTAACTCTTTCCACAATCGTAATTTTTTCAAGATTGAAGTTTATTAACGTTTCTCTATTCCCTCCGTAATTATGCTTAATATATTTTATGTATAAAGCTTTTTTCCTCATAATTAATATACAAACAAATATATTACAACATGCATTTTATAATAAATGCTATAAATTACATTCTTAATTGTTCTTAATCAGGTAATGGTACCACTCCTAGATCAGCATCACTATCATCTTCAGAGCTAGAGGAGCTGTCCTTCAAATTTATCACGACACTGTCATGCAGTTTTTCTATAAGCCCGTCTACGTCCCACATTGTTGCTTCAACTTCCATTACATGATGAACATGATTTCGCCAGTGTTCTTTTATGATATTTCTCACTCCTTCTTCTAGTAGGCAATGAACATCATTAAGTTTAAATGTATTGTTTTCTTGAGCAACAAATATTTTAATTTGACTCCAAATTCCTTCGATGGGATTAAGCTCACAGTGATAAGGTGGCAGTCGTAGAACTTCATGTCCAGCACTTTTAGCGATCTCGTCAATAATATATTTACGCTCATAATTGCCTCGTACTTTGTCCAAAATCTCTACAAGCTCCATCTTATTCATGGTTTCTTCCCAAGAAATACCTTTACTGGTGAGCCAGGATTGAATAATAATCTTGGTACTACTCTTGGTTGGAATGCTCTCTTTGATCGTAGAATGAATGGATGCATTGTCTAGAACTATGACACTGTTTGATGGTATATTTGTAAGCAGCTTCTCTCAGAAATATTTTTCATACATTTTTCCATCCATTTCATCGTGATAGTTATCATCTTTATTCCCATGAAAAATAAGCTCTGCACCTGGTATAAAACCATTTTCATTACCTGCGTGGACGAAAATGACGCGCCCGCCCTTTCCAGAGGGAAGCTTATTTCCTGTAGTTAGGCCTTCTCGCCTTGCTTGTGAGGATGATGCAATTGTTGTGTCCATCCACGATTTTGAAGTTGTGTGTCCGGAATTGCACCAGGTTTTGTCTGTGAAAACAATATTCCTGTTGCTCTCTCTGTGCTTCTTAATAGCTCTTAAGTAGCGATGTCGCCACGCAATAATATCATCTCTGTCTAGAAGCAAAGAGTTACGCTTCCGTCGAATGAATTTAAAGCCAATATCTATAAGAAACCTCTGAAGTGTCGTCAATGAAAAATTAGGAAGGTCGCTATCAGTATCAAATAAAGCTTTAATTTTCTTTAGGGTAGGTAATTCATTGTTACGGTAAAGTGAATGTACCTTTCTGCGAATTGCTGCTTGAGTAAAACTATCATATTTATCCAAACGCTTCATTTGAGTAGAGTTATTTCTTTTGATTTCTTTTTAGTTTTGAATTGTTTAATAGATATTACTAACTTATAAGACACACCTGTAGCTTCTGCAGTTGCCATTGCCGCTTGAGTTACTGAACAAGTTCCGTCTTTACGAAAATAGGTGTAGACTCTTAACACCAATGACCTTTCTTTACTACTTAATATTTTCCTCTTGGAATGTAATTGTTTGTAACAAGCCGGAGATTCCATAATGTTGGTTATATCTTAATTGTTAACAATGCACTATTATTCAAATAAATATATTAATATGCACATACAACTATAGTTCCACAACATTACGGTAAAAATACAAAACAAGCAACCAACACATACAGATACACACCAAATCTTAACGTGATCAATAACACATATTATTCTACACAGAGTACTTATAAAATATGAGTGTTTATTTAGTCAATGTTTTTGAGCTAGCTATTAGGAACACGAGACTCAGACTACTGTAACTTTACGACTGTGTTGGAGGAAGAAGCACCAAGTACTGACAACAACGACAGCCCAGCATTGCCAAATTTGATATACATTCGAAGGAAGACTGATCACGGAAAACAAAAGAATGACAACGCTGTTGCTCAATAGTAAGCATGCAGTTCCCTCAGCAATGAAATTAGGTGTACCTGAACTTGACTTGGCGCAATTCGGGTCCGGGATTAGTAAACAGTTTTAATCCCTTAATAACTGGCGCAATTCGGGTCTGCCCCTTAATTTCCCTCTCCCCTAGCTGGTATTCCAGGCGTCTCTGGTTCATCAGCGATATTCATCACTGGTATCCCTGAGACGGCTTTCCTCGGCTAGAGCTCTAGATATATCCAGAGTCCCTCAAAATCTAGTCCGCCCTCACTTTTATTAAACTTTCTGTGTTTTGTTTCACCAGTTTGGCAACGTCTCGTCTAAGTTTGATGTTTCTTCTCCTTCTCCGTCTCCCTCGTCTTCACTCGTCACTTATTCCTCAGTTGTTTCTTCCTGTCTGTTTTGTCTCGAGTCTTGGTTCTGTCTTTGTCTTCTTTCTTTTATTTCGTCCATATGTCTGTCCCTTTCTGCTTTCAATACCCTGTCCACTATCTCATCGAGGTGGCTCCACCAGTCCACAGCACTCAATATATAGTATATGGAATTGGCTTGTTTAGGCATTAGTAGCTCCGCTCTTTCCCTTTCCGTAAATATACATACCAAGGTCACGTGTTCCAGTGTCGCCTCTCCTCTACAACAGCAAAGACTGGTTTCACTCATGTTCTTCCTAAAGAGGGACGCTCGATATGGGCCATGCCCTGTGATATAGTGGACAATTCCCTGGGAAGATTGAAGATGCTTCATTCTCAGTCTTTTTTGTACGTTCGGGAATAACTGGAATGTCCTTCTACCTGTGGTACTCTCTTCCCAGTCTGCTTGCCACTCCCGCCGGAGGGTCTCTCTTATATCATCCTTGGTATTACACCGTTAGTTGTTAATTCTATTACTTTGTCTAACTTCCCTTTTCCAAGCCAATATCCAGCGACCCTCTTTTGTACCTCTAAGTCTAGGGGCCAAACACCTAGTGTGACACACAACACGTTTGTTGGTACAGTTTTGTAGACCCCAGAAAGTCTCATGAGAGTTTTCCTCTAGCTCCTTCCCCTCTCAGTTGTTGTGCCCACACTCCTACTTCATATCCCACTATGGACACAAGCAACGAATGATGGTATAGTCTAATCATTATAAAGGGTAGATGGAACTTATGCTGCCCTATACTGACTATTCCATTCATAACCAGCAAGGCTCTCTGGCATACGTTGTCCATTTGAGCTAGGAAGCTACGCTTATCGTCAATCGTCACCCCCAGGTATCTAACCATTTTTATCTTTCTAATTGTTTTTCTGCTATCTTAATTATAGGATCTCTCTTAAGCACTCCCTGAGCAGCATGTGGGTTATCTTCGCCAGCGCCATGCTGAGTCTTACTTTCCTACACCATTTATCCAAGTCGCTCAGTACCTTATTACTTTTTTCTTCCAGGCTCCTCTTCGAACTTGCCTCTACCACTATCAGCAAATCATAAGCAAAAGCAACCACCCCCACTACTTCAGGGAGTGATACACTCTCCAGCAGCCCAGGCTCAAGACCAATGTCCCAAAATATCATACCACTGACCGATCCTTGTGGGCATCCTTTTGTTAATCTTTTGCTTATTGTTATTCCCAGGCATCTCAGGTTTGCATATCTGTCCCTACAGTAGTCCTTTAAGCTTCTGTAGATACACCCTGGACAGTTTATTTCTCTTAATATCTTGAATAAGGCTAGCCACCAAATGCACCTAAATGTCCACAAACATTATTATCAGATATTTTGCCCTAGATTTTACTACCAGGCTAAAAGCAGCACAGATCGCATCCTCTGTAGACCTGCCAATCCTAAAATCGTACTGTTAAGGGTGCATTCCCACCTCATCTAGATGTTTTTGCAGTCTCTTACATAGAATTTTCTCCTGCAGTTTTGCACATACAATCATTAAACATATAGGTCTGTACAACTTTGGGAGTTGCGGGTCATTGTCCTCCCCTTTACTCAGAATTACCACTTTGCTCCACTTCCATGCATTTGGAATTCTTCCCTGAGCTAAGCACTCATTCATGAGATGGGCCATAAAGGGTGCTATCTGTTAAATGGTTTCCTGAATCAACTCTACCCCGATTTCATCCACTCCAGGTGCCTTATTTCTTTTCATTCCTGCTATTAGCCTTTTAATCTCGTCCTGTCTTACTTGTTCCATTATCACGTTTTCATTATTATGTGCCATTTACATATCCTGCCTAATTCTTTCATTATCCTCATCCCCCTCCTCCGGATTATAATCAGGGACCAACACATCCATTAGTAGCCTAGCCGATTCCTCCCAGCGGGCAGTCATTCCTCCTTCTGGTTTCTTGAGTGTTGAAATGACAGCTGAGGGTCTAATTTTCCTTGCTGCATTTAGAGAAAATCACACTGAGTAGACCCAACTGGGATTCAAAACCAGATCTCCCGTTCTTCAACAGGCCATTTTAAAATGATAGTGATGCCCTTATACTATTCGGCCAATGAAGAGGGCTATAATTGTTTAAAATGAAAATAGCTAGTTATTTTTTAAATACCATAATTGATTACGCATAAAGTGTAGGCCTATATGCCTGCCGTTATATAGAAAATATATAATGTATAATATATGAATATTATATTTTTATGCATTTAGGCAGGAATTTAAAAATTTTGATTCAAATAAACAAAATTAAATTTAAACTCGAACATGCATATCTACCAGAGTTTGACAAATGTAGTGAAGATTTAATAGTTACTAATTCATGTCCAAATAATTTTATTTTATATGATGTCTTATTGTTAATAGCAATAATAATAATAATAATAATAATAATAATAATAATAATAATAATATAATAATAATACACCTTAACCAATCTAAATGTGTCCTCCAAAATCATTTTACAAATAAAATGTTATCGAGTAATCAATGATTGTCTCTATGAGGTTGTGTTGCAGGCATGTGCAAATGCAAGAGCCAGCTACCTGTGCTTCATGGAAACGTCATAGTCCTCGGAGCTGGGGACACGGCTTTTGACTGTGCAACCTCTGCTCTCAGATGCGGAGCCAAGAAAGTGTTTGTGGTGTTTCGGAAAGGATTCAGAAACATCAGGGCGGTACCTGAAGAAGTAAATTTCAAGGGCCTTAAAAACCTAAATAGCTAATGATTACTTAAGATCATCGTTTAAAAATGGATTTAAAAAATATGTATTGTAAAAATTTAAATAACTTATTTAAACTGTCTACACATAAAGCATATAACATCTATCTTTATGTATGTAGATAATAGATTCTTACGGTAATAATATTTATCATAAAATCTTGTTTAGGTGGATCTTGCACGAGAAGAAAAGTGTGAATTCATTCCATTTATGTCACCGAAGAAAGTGATCACAAAGGACAATAAAATCACAGCTGTAGAATTTTGCCGTACTGAACAGAATGAAAATAATGAATGGTTTGAAGATGATGACCAAACAATTAGATTAAAAGCCAGTTTTCTTATATCTGCTTTTGGTTCTGGACTTTTCAGTGAGGATGGTAAGAGCAAAACTTCTCCATGTAAATAGTTTATATGGGTGAAACTGGTTTAATAACCATAATTGGGGAAGATTACTGCTCGCCCGCATCGGTGATTGCATGATTTATCGCGTCACATTCGAGTTGGACGGGATTGCCAAATACGCGGTAGTCAAGGTTCAAATCCCTGTAGGGTGATATTTCCTAAATGGTTTTCCACCTCTCCCACCACGCAAATGCATTATAATATTTATTTGTGCTGGATTTTTTACACTCATTCTATATTAAATATATTATAAGAGTATGGATACATACCTATGTATTTTGTATTAGAATATAATGGTGATGTCATGTCTGTGTGTATATTAATAATTTATCAGAAGTAAAAATTTGGTGAAACTTTGTATTTATATAAAAAAAAGTTTCGTCTTTATATTTTTTTATCAGCGTGTCTTACTACCAGTTTAGGCTATACGCACATGTAGTAGTTATGCTAATTAGCTACGGATGAGAAAGGTTGAATTTAGAGGAAGTTTACCCACATTTGTATGGAAGGATAGAGGACAGCAATATAGGATAAAACCACCCTTAGTACACCTGAACGGCATTTGTACCATGCAATCAGCAGTTTAGTCCATTGAGAGAGTGACGCCTTTGACCCAGTGGTGGTAGAATCGGGGGAACTACCCCCTAGAAAGAATTCGCTCTCCCCCTGGAAAAATCCCCCCCCCCCAGATATATTATAAATCCTCTGATATTATCGAATCTGAATCTGATAAATGGTCTTAAATCACACTCCAAATGACAACTAGATGCATTCAATTTTCAAAAATTTGCCGGAGACGACCACTTCTAACAGCTTCTTTAAGTGACTATTTGTTAGAACAAATCTGGTGAGGAGCACTCTAAATAGCTTCTAGGGCCAATCAAATTTTAAAAGTGTATAAGGGAGGATACCTCCAAATAGCTTCTAGATGCATGTAATTTTGAATAAGTTTCACGTGAGGATCACTCGAAATAGTTTCTGAAAGCATTTAATTTTAAAAAAAGTTGTGGAAGGAGTACCACTTTAGAAGCATTCCTATCTCAAAGAATTTCTAGGGAAGACTACTCCTAATATATTTTTTAAATAATCTCATTTTAAAAAATTGGGGAGGAGGATGGTGGTGGGGGTGGAGGGAGGGTTGGGGATATTAAATGGCAACTCCCTACAAAAACTTTTTTTTCGCTTACCTCCCTCACACAAATATGGTTCTGCCACCATTGCTTAGATCAGGGGTCGGCCACCTTTTAGTAATTTTTTGCCGAAGTAATAATGCAAAGCCGCTCAGCGTGCCAACCAGCCTTAGCCCACTCAAATCGTTTATATTTTTATACTAGTCATTTAGTACCACTATTAAAACAAATTTACGTTGGTCTTGTAAAATGTAAATGTATCAAAATGTTTCTAAATCAAATACATTAAATAACTAATGTTTCTTGAAAATTTAATAAATTAATACTAATCAGATTAATCAAAATAAATAAAAAATTATAAAATTTTTTTTGCAAAATTTAAGTTTTGAAGACATTAGTTTGAAATGTTATTAAAATAATTATTCCCAATGGTCTTAGTTAAAAATAGAGGTTTCATTTTATTTTTATTCAAATAGTTTGATGTGCCACTCTTGGTATGCGTACCAAAGGTTTCCAACCCATGTCTTAGACCATTAGACCACAAATGCTGGTTCAATCTTATTTAATTACATTCAATGGGTATCATATACTCCATTACATCAATTTATGTTCTTCCTTATAAGTTTTATAAAGGTATTCTAATAACAGTAGTAAGCAAAATTCTTGTTCCTTGTTCCATTTAATTCATTTACCTAGTTAAAATATTTATTAACTATAGTCAAATGTTAATGAGATTTTGGTATTAAGTTATTTTATAGGTTGTATCTGAATTTGGCTATATATTCAATTATGGACTACTACTTAAACAGAATTGCCATGCAACTATCAAAATTACTGAAGACTTATTCCCTCATTTTTGATTAATTATGATTAAAATTATTCTTACTTGAAGTTACAATATAAAGTATAAGTGATTTATAGTTTATTAAAATCATACGTTTTTAAAAGTTCTTAACAACTCTGTAATAAGCTAAAGGCTACCAATTAAATCAATATACAGTATAATCAGCAGCAGAAAGTGTTTCCAGTGTGTATAACTTGAATGGGTAATATGACGTGGTGCTAAAAACATTTTTTCTAACATGTGTTATGTCAGTTTAGTAAATTTCCTTCAACCTTTTTCTATTCTTTCTACTCTAATAATGTCCTTTCTTATTCTCTCACTTACACACTTTCTGTTGTCTGCTCTTCCTATCTCTTTTTTAGTCTCCTTTAAGGTATTTTAATGCATATTTCATTTCCAGCACTCTTTTTTGGAAATTTCTCTCTTTACATCTTCATTACCATACCATCTCAGACTTCTTCTATCTCATGTACTCCCACTCTTTCCCAGATAACTTAATTGTCAATTACTAATCCTGTTTCCCCTTGTAACAACTAGTACCTCATAATATCCTCCTAGTATCTTATTATATCCTCTATTAAGTCATCAGCTGACATAATGTCTTTCCTTATTTCTTTCGCGAATTTCATTGCCTCTTTATTAATGACCATTTCCATTACAAATGTAGTGGGGAGAAAGCGCTCTCCTGTTTCACTCAATTTTTTATTTGGAACCACTCTGTCCACCCCTTCTACGTCTTAACACAACTCACGTTATCCTCACACATACGCTTTACTCTCATAACAACTCATCTTTCCACTTCAGTTTTTTACATACCGTTCCAGACTTTATTTCTATCTACATTATCATATGCCTTCTCAACTTCCATCTACCATTGTAAAATTTTCTCGAAATTCAAATCTTCAAACCATCAGCTGTCGTATAGCGAAGATTAGGTCAATTGTAGACCTTTGTTCCTTTAATCCGTGTTTTTCCTCTATTCATCTTCCTTTCATTTTCTTTAATATTCTCTTTTCATATTAATGCTCATATATTTGGTACCTTGAACATCAGCATTATTTTCGCATAATTCGAACACCCCTTCCTGTCTCCTTTCTTAAAAATCTATTTTATAACTCCCCTATTCCTATCTTCTGGTCACTTGTTCTCCTTCCATATCGTTCTTAACAACCTGTATAAGCATTTTATTCCTATTTATCCTGCAGTTATGTTCATTTCTACAGTTAGTTCAGCCACACCTAGTGCTTTTTCATGTTTTATCCTCTTTAAAGTATCCTTCGTCTCTTTCCATGTATGCTTCACTCTCATACCTTTCACCTTCCAGGCCGAACATCTTCTCAAAATATTTCATCTCGAGTTTCTTTTCTTAGTTTCCTGTTTCTTCCTTCTTCATACATCATCCTAACATTTGTCTTTTATCCCTTCTCCTGTTTATTACCTGGGTAAATAGCACCTTCATACTTCCTTTCACATCCTTTTCAAGCATCTCTGTACATTTTTGATTTCAATCCTTTCTGGCATCCTTTACCATTCGCTTTGCTCTAATCTTCTTCTCCCTATATTAACCCCCTTATTCCTCATCTGTTTTCTTAAAGCTCCTTCTGAATGCTTTAAGCCTCTCTTTCACTACTTTCTTCTCCCTGTAGTAACACCATGGTATTTCCTTCCAATTCCCCTTATCACTTATCCTCCCACATACCTCCTATGCAGCTGCTACAAAACTATTCTTAAACCTTTTCCATTCCACTTCTACACTTTTAATATCATCCTTGGGCATTAAGCTGCTTGCCTTTCCCTCTTCATTTTTAAGCCTCACTACCCTAATTCTTTTTACTTGGTTTGCTACTTTTCTCCTACATTCCTATCTCTTTATGTATCCCACTAGAAACCTGTTGTCACTATCTAAGGACACATTTTGTATTACCTTGATGTTTACAGTCTACCTTTTCAATTCTTCGTCCATAAGTTATTAGTCCATCACCAAACTTTGCTCCCCATCCCAATTGTATCCAATGGTTTCATGGCTTTCTCTTCCCTTCTTATACAATATAAACTTCTAAAATAAATTGAGTTGCTCAACTTCTCTTTAGTGTTGGTAAATGATTTTAATAACAAGGTTTGGTGTTATTAAAGTGAAAGCAGCATTGTCCCCCATTAAAATGAATCGGTGGGGCTTACCAGATGTTGACCCCATCACTATGCAGAGTAGTGAGATAGGAGTGTTCTGTGGGGGAGATCTTGCGGTACTTCAGACACTACTGTCGAGTCTGTCAACGATGGCAAAACCGCAGCTTGGTATATTCACAAATATCTTCAGGTGAGTAATAAAAAAACATATTTGAGTAGAGTGTATTAGGTTTTTAGATGATACAATTAAATTCATTTTATCAATTTACAGCCAGCAAAGGTTAATAATGATGCACATGACAATACGTGCAAGCATGACTCGTAGACATGCATAAAACTAAATCATATTCATGTATGCGGAAACAATTTATTACAAGCCTCTTTTTTTTTAAAGTGAAACGAAAGAGTTAGGGATGGATTCAAACTCGAGAGAAGTGGTTGAAATGAGAGTTTCGGGCTACTTTCTCCCATAAGATTAACATTGATCCACCACATTGAGTGTGGTGAATCACTTCCTCCCATAAGAATAACATTGATCCACCACATTGCGAAAATGGGTCACTTTCTCCTACATTGTTTCTCTTAACTGGGGAGGTAGGTACTTTCTCCCATAAGAATTGCTCAGTGACAGATTAGGAAATATTGTTTTGGGTGTTTGACATTCCTTTCAAGTTTTATCTTACTATTGAGGTGGGTTATTTTCGCCCATGCGAAAAATACTAAGTATTCTCAAAGTAAGTCAGTGGTGGAGCGGGAAATATTATTTTGGGGGTTCACAATTCCTTCGAGTTTTAGCATTGATCCTCCTTACTGCGAAGTTGGGCTACTTTCTCCAATATTGATCTATCTCATAAATAGCAGTGATTAGTGGTGGATCGGGGAATACTATTGAGGGTTTTTTAGCTTTGATCCTCCTCACTGCGAAGTTGGGTCACTTTCTCCCACATTGATCCTTCCCATAGAGCCAGTGGGCCACTTTTCTCATAAGAATAGCATTAATCAGTGGTGGGCCATGAAAAAATAGTTGGGGAGGGGAAGAGGGGGCAAACCAGGTGTTTATAAAATAGTTACAGTATTAATTTGATAAAACTTGTATAAATCACTAACATTTTACTATAATATTACTATGTATTGGGTGTTACTCGTTTAGCCGTTTATTAAAACGTTTCCCAGGAGGCACTGCGAGGATGCGACTAACGTCACCTCCCACCTATAACTAATTTTGATTTTGATAAAGCCGTGCTGTTTCACCTGATTAAATCAGGCTATGATATTCACAAGCATTCGAGCTTTTAAAGTAATAAAAATAGTTATTACAAAGATTAATACACAAGCTTCCTTTTCATTATACTTACATACAAAACATAAAGGGTGATTCTTTTATGTCTCCATTGTTGAACACATTTGTCTTATTTTGTAGTGACCGTATGCAAAAGTGTCACATTCATTATCTAAAATATAGCGTTGGTCATCTTCGGGTGAAAGTGCAAGTTTATTCAAGTAGATAGTGTACAATTGATGTTTCTCACTTCTTATCATGGGCATATGGGCGTAGTGTAAGATCCCCTGCTTTAAACATTTTTTTTATGGTGGGCACGTTTAATTTTCTTTTCGAGAGTTGTTTTTGATACACCTTTACCTACTTTTTTCTCCTCAAGACTCTCCTTTTGAATATGGAGTAAAGCTTAGGTCGAAGTCCCACAAACTCTCGAATACACTCTCCATTCATCTCATCCTTCATTTTACCCAGGACTTTTTTTTATTGTATGCACTGTTTAAAAAATGTCTTTTATGGATAGTCTGAAGTGTCGAATCGGTCTATATTATCAAACATATCCACATACACATGTTCAGTTTTCAGTTTGTAGCAGAGGGAGTCTGTGTCTGTGAATAAGAGCTTTGCATTTTGTCCATATTTCCTCTGTACATAATTATAATGAAAGTTATTCATAATAACCTTGCTTTTATATAAGATTGCAAAGCCCGCATAGATAGGATTATTCAAAAGTAGACTTATTTTTCTCATGTGAACCCCAACTAACTCTTCCGTGAAGATTGTATAAGCAATAAATGCTGGTGAAGCAATACGATTCTTCAGCCTTTTTTCATTATTTAGTAATTGAACATTTACAAGATGTCTTTTATTCTCCATCGACTTCCCAAATACTGCATTGTTCATGAGTTTTAAAAAGTTTTTTTCAAATCCATTTAGTGCATTTTTTCGTTGGGAAGTATTAAAATCAATATATGGCTTCAACCAAGCACTCTGATTGAAAGTTAGGACTCGGTGTACCTTTTGAAGCTTCATACCCAAGGAAATATACAGTTTTAAATTACGGTAGTGTGCCACATAATTTTGTTTATTGCTTAGGTTGGGCACTAGCTTTTCTTTTTTTCCGCTGGTGGGAAAGTTCAGCTTTAATTGCCAGAATTGTTTGCTTCAGAATGTATATTAGAAACCATAGACACCCCACCACGTATCTCTTTTTCAATGAATAAATGCATTTCAATGTCAGTTAGTAGCTCCAACTTAACCTTGGTCATCTTTAAAAATGTCGCCCATGCTAGTCCAGGGCTTGTGCAAAAATGTAAACAGTCTAATTTATAGTACTCAAAACATAAAGAGCGAAAGTATTTGAATACGTCTGATAGAAGTAGAACATCACTTAAAACGTATACATTTTTATAATCTTCCATAATGTTCATTTCAAGGATTTCCCACACAGTTTTAGCATGAGCGTAGTCACTTTCTGAAATATGTTCTTGTTGTATCTGATTATAGAATGCAGATATTGGTGGTAATTGACTATCTTTCAGTTTATTGCTGCTGCAATCCATGTAGTCGTAAGGGAACACACCTTTTCGTAGCAGAAGATCTACTTTATCGAAAGGGATATTTTCATGGAGTATTTTAAATTGAGTCTTACCAACATATAATAAATGTTCACGTCAACGCAAATGTTCTTTACAGATTATATTTATTGTACATTCCATTATTTCTGTTAATGCAATTCTATATTTTCGATTTATTAAGGTATTGTTTAGTCAATGAACTTAAGTTAAGTTAAATAAGGAAGAAATGATCGTTAATTTTCATAGTTTGGAGTTTTAAAGGATTCAATTATGTTGCAAATTTATAAAAAATAAATGGAGAATATAAATAGATTAGTAGTTTTGTGACAATTGTGTTTGTGACTTCTAATAAAACAAACTTTTATGAATAATACTACTAATGTGTTTTCACATTAATACAAAGGTATGTTATTTAAAAAAATTTAGCACACCTTTTTACTAAGCCGCAATCGTCCATTAAACTATTAAATACGTTAAAATATAGTAGCCCTCGTAATTTCCAGTGTTCATAAAGGAGCGTTGCTAATTGTAAAATGACGGGTTAAAAGAGTAATTATTATAAGAGTTATTATTATTGTTAGTTACGGTTATTGCCGCACCAAAATATCATATTCTTTAAATTGAAACTTGACACCTGGAAATGGGAGTCGAACCCGGGAAATTTGCCTTAGTACGCCACGTTTGTAGCTGATGATATCTGCACGTCCATCACAGAATCTGCCTTAAAATATGAGTGGAGAATGACCCTAAGCACGAGACGATTCCTGGATAACTCAGTGGTTAGAGCATTGGGGTACTAAACCAAGGATCCCGAGTTCGACTCCCGTGTCCAGGTGTCATTTTGCAATTTGAATAAATAATGATTAGTTTGATTTTGGAAGTTCGCACCTCTACTAACGTGGATATTATGCTTAACTGCTGGCATGTTTACAATCACCCGTTCTGTGTCCAATCTCCTGTAGAACTTGATTTTAAAACTGGAATATTATAATACATTTATAAAACCGGGTAAACAATCTAATATACAATACTTAGCCAATGCAGTATGATACATATTTAAATTAAGTTTCAAACACAATCTAATTTGTTTGCTCACATTTGAATGAATAGGGCTGTGTGCTTTACTCCAATTGGTTACTTAAAACTGATTGGTGATGGAAGTGTTTTACCTCTTCAGTTTCAATCATACTGATACTTATTGGTATCGAAGATAAAAAATCATTATTTTTTTACAGTAAGTGATGATGAGATAGTGTTTAAAATATATTTATTATTTGTAGCTGGACATTACATAAACATATATTTATTCGTTTCAGAACAACTTGGCTTATCAGTACCTGCTGAGCCACAACTTCCAAAGTTCTACACTCCTATAGATGAGGTTGATATAAGCGTTGAAATCTGTGGAATGAGATTTCCCAATCCTTTTGGTTTGGCCTCTGCTCCCCCTGCGACATCTGGCGACATGATTCATAGAGCTTTTGAAGCTGGTTGGGGATTTGTAGTGACCAAAACATTTGTGCTGGATAAGGTATTCCAAAATACTGTAATAATCTACCAAAATTATATTAACATCATTTGCTATACTTTTATTATAGCTACATATGTAATTTTATAATAATGGACATTGATAAAAATAAAGAAAAATAGAAAAGGAGCTAATAAGTGTAAATTTGATGAAGAAAGCCCACCTAGGGAAAGAGGAAAGATGTGGGAAGAATCCAATGCACAAAGGTGACATTTTCTTCCTTTAGCCTGTCTTCTATAGAGGAAGTAGTCACACACACATTTTAACACAAATAGAATAATATTTCGGCAGTGTTGCCTTTATAGCCTTAGGCGGGCTTTCTTCATCAAATTTACTCTTATTAATTTATTTTTTATTTTTCTTCATTTTTATCAATTTCTATTATTATAAAATTATTTAGCCTTTGGGCCACCTTATTTTTAAACATTAAATATATAATTTGTTATTCGTGTAGACAAAACATGTATGCTGGGTGGTATACACATTCTTCATGTACTCATTTGCATTTGTAATTTGATTTGACATTGAGTAAGCTAGAACCAAATTAATATCATGTTTTGTTTAATATACATACATTTTTGAATTATGAAAGTTTTGTTAGCACCAGGTTTGGTTCGGTTTACAGTTCGGGTACTAATTACGATAATGTGTTAGGGATGAGAAAGGCTGAATTTATAGAAGTTTTCCTGGAGAGAGACTGGAAAATAATTTTGGGAAAACCAACCTTAGTACACCTGACCGGGATTTGAACCTAAATATACCTGTTATCGGAAGTCTAGTTTATTTCGAGAGTGACGTCTTTGATCATTCGGCCATCGAAGCGGATATTGACGTGATTGAGTTCTCGTAAGCATGGTAATCATTTTAAATAATAAGAGTGTCCCTATTCCACACACACACACACACACACACACACAAACACAATTTGCATATTTTACTCATCAACTAGGCCCTATAGGTTAAGTTTCACTATTTATTTATCAAAAACATTTCGTACAAACTATAGCTAAATTTTCATTCAAATTGTTATATATACATCTTGCATCTACAATGCAAACATATTACATTAGTACCCCAACTCATAGATCATTAATATTCTGCATATCGAATGGACAGTGCTTGGCTATGAAATATTTAATGGGAAGTTGGTACTTCATTAAATGGTGTGCAGAAGTAATGAAAAACGTTCATGAATAGCAGTAAGGCTATAATAAAAATTCATATTTATATGAGCTCTAATTGGTGGGACCTTAATAGTGATTACAATGAGTAATTGAGAACAATAACAGAACCCGATCTGCTGTGCTTCCAAAATCTCCCATCCTCTCTCTTTACCCTCAGTCATCCCATAGAGCAAGCGTTTTTTTAATCAGTTCGGTCCCCTTCTGACACACATGTTTTGATAAATCTCTGATTATATTTCAAAAAAAGAGGGGAGAGAGGATTGAGTTCCCATTGCCCCCCTTGCCTTCCCCTCCTCCTCCAGATGTGAGCAGTGGTTACTAAATAATTTGCAAACTTTCTTTAAGGCTGTTTTATACCCTTGCGAATGTTGTCAATTAAATATTGTTTCCAAAAAAAATATTTCACTTGATTAAACGAGAAGATGTTTATAAATTAGATAACAAAGCTATTATTTTTGTATCTAGATATTGTGTTTTTTAAATTTTAAAAATGACACCAGTACATGGGAATAAAACCCAGGACCTTTGGCCTAGTTCGCTAATGCTCTAACCACTGAGCTATCCAAGAAACGTCCAATCGTCAGTGTCATTCATCCCTCATATTTTAAGGCAGAGTCTGTGGTGGACGTGCGGAAATAGTTGGCTACAGATGTGTGATCAATTAACAATCACGAGATTGATTACACATTTGTAGCGGACGATTTCCACACGTCCACCACAGACTCTACCTTAAAATATGAAGGATGAATGACCCTGATCATTGAACGCTTCCTGGATAGCTCAGTGGTAAGCATTAGTTGTGTAAGTCAACGATCCCGGGTGCAATTCCCATGTCCATATTTCATTTTTTAATTTAAAGAACAAGAAAAATTTTGTTTTGAAGTAAACACATGTAACTACATTTAATATTCTGTTCAGGATCATAAAGTTGATTTAAATTTCATTAAAACAAATTGCATGGAAGTCACCATGGACTTTCCCTCTCCGATGTTTAAAAATGGAAATCATAAATATCATTATCAACTGTGTCCGGGTTGTGGCCGGGTCAGTTTAGTAAAATGCCTCCATCTTCCTCTTCCCTTCCACCATACATCCTTTTTTAATATATTCCATTCGTATCCTCTAACTTGAACACTTCCTGTTATCTGCTCCTTCCATGTCTCTACTATCTCATGAACTCCAACATTCTCATTACATGCCCATACCATCTCAGTCTTGCTTCCTCTACAATCTCATGAACTCCAACATTCTCATTACATGTCCATACCATCTCAGTCTTGCTTCCTCTACAATCTCATGATCTCCAACATTCTCATTACATGCCCATACCATCTCAGTCTTGCTTCCTCTACTATCTTATGTACTCCAACATCCTCATTACATGTCTCTACCATCTCAGTCTTGCTTCCTCTACTATCTCATGAACTCCAACATTCTCATTACATGTCTCTACCATCTCAGTCTTGCTTCCTCTACTATCTCATGAACTCCAACATTCTCATTACATGCCCATACCATCTCAGTCTTGCTTCCTCTACAATCTCATGAACTCCAACATTCTCATTACATGTCCATACCATCTCAGTCTTGCTTCCTCTACAATCTCATGAACTCCAACATTCTCATTACATGCCCATACCATCTCAGTCTTGCTTCCTCTACTATCTTATGTACTCCAACATCCTCATTACATGTCTCTACCATCTCAGTCTTGCTTCCTCTACTATCTCATGAACTCCAACATTCTCATTACATGTCTATACCATCTCAGTCTTGCTTCCTCTACAATCTCATGAACTCCAACATTCTCATTACATGTCCATACCATCTCAGTCTTGCTTCCTCTACAATCTCATGATCTCCAACATCCTCATTACATGCCCATACCATCTCAGTCTTGCTTCCTCTACTGTCTCATGAACTCCAACATTCTCAATACATGTCCATACCATCTCAGTCTTGCTTCCTCTACAATCTCATGAACTCCAACATTCTCATTACATGTCCATACCATCTCAGTCTTGCTTCCTCTACTATCTCATGTACTCCAACATCCTCATTACATGTCCATACCATCTCAGTCTTGCTTCCTCTACAATCTCATGAACTCCAACATTCTCATTACATGTCTATACCATCTCAGTATTGCTTCCTCTACTATCTCATGTACTCCAACATTCTCATTACATGTCTATACCATCTCAGTCTTGCTTCCTCTACTATCTCATGTACTCCAACATCCTCATTACATGCCTATACCATCTCAGTCTTGCTTCCTCTACTATCTCATGTACTCCAACATTCTCATTACATGCCCATACCATCACAGTCTTGCTTCCTCTACTATCTCATGTACTCCCTCTACTACCACTCTCCCCCAGAGAACTTCATTCCTAATCTTATTTCTCCTCGTGACAGCTAGCATACTTCTTACAAACTTCATTCAAATGAACTCCACTTTCCTGGTCTCTCTTACATTTAATGTCCATGTTTCTGCAGCATACGTGACAATGGGTACAAAGTACGTCCTTTACAACACTTCCTTACACTTCAAGGGCACTTCTTTTTTCAATGGTAAGTCTCTTGTACGCTTGTAGAACAACTCTATCTGCTGTCCTCTTCTTATTAGTCCATCTATACTTCCAACTTTCACCTCAATCACGCCACCAAGATATTTTACGTTCTGTAATTTTCTCAGAAAACTGGAGATATTTACTCAAAACTCGTAATATATGTGAAATGAAATAATATGTACTAGCAAACCCAAGCATAAATTGCGCTATACTTAGGTAGAACTTTTTTTTTTAACTCCTGGTTTTAAATTTTATTATTTAACTTTAAAGAATTAGAGTCCTCATTTGTATATTTGGACCTATAAAAAGATCAATATTTGGTCCACAAGGGTCAACATTATGTGTTAAAATTTTGACTTCTGGTTAAATTTAAACTCCTCATTTATAAATGTTGAACAATCAAAAGGGTAAATATTGACTATCAAGTCTAAAATGATAGATATTGCTATACAATCATTTCCTCTAAGAGGTCAAAGGAAAAAGAACATCAACTTTTTGAGAGCCTTACTAACTTACTCTATGTCATTATAGAATTATTGTGTTAAAACTCAAGTAGTAACTCTATACAACTAAGGCTCACAAAATTATATTAATATATTTGTAAATATCTCATAAACGATTGTTTTTATAAAAAAATATTTCAAATAAATATGTTTAGGCTCTAATCCGAGGAACAGAGAGACAGACAAACAAACATATGGCATTGCAAAAACCACTTTTTCGGATTCGGGGGGGTCATGAAACTTCAATATTCGTAACATCTCGAGTTTGATTGTTTGATGATCACAATACTTTATATACTTGTAAGGCAGTAGTGAGAAAGTAAAAATGTAAATATGTTTATATTAAATTGATCCTATGCAACTTTTTCACTACTAGAAGTTTACATTTTACACACAAAGTGTCGGTGATTGTTATTCACTGTTATCTCTCTTTTCGGCTTCTGACTAGAGCTGAGCCCTGCTGTCCTTTATCAACAGAGATAGATAACTAATAGCTCGATTCCCAGGTTAAAGCTCGACAGCTTTATGGACTTGACAATTTTTATCTTGTTGTATAAGGTTATTTATCTTTGATCTATTGTGTGTCTGGTAATGGGTGGTAGAAAGGTGACAGCTATATGTGATCTGTCGCTGGAAGAACATTTTCTGGAGAGCTAATGAAGTTACGTTTATGTGTTTATAGGGCGAATATGTGTTCTGCAGCTCCTATTTCTACTTTCTCACAACCCCTCAGATAGAAAAGGTATTGTGATCGTAAAACAAATCTAACTTTAGATTTTGATGGATGTCAACGTTTCATGACCAAATGAATCCGAAAAAGTGTTATTTTGCGATGCCGTCTGCCTGTATCACGGCCTAGAGACGAAAACATTTAACCAATCGAACTGAAACTTTGTAGCTTAGGTTTCCTCAAGGTATTTTTGGAATTAGATGTTCAACCCTAAAATTAAAGGTAGTTTAATAACATACAGGCCTAACGCTCCCTTTGAAGGCCCTTAGGTGTCTGAGTTCAATAGCGTCGAGCAAGGGGGTCCATCGTTTTAAAAAAGTAGTGGGAGAAGGTCAGTAAATATCAAGCTATTAAACTTTATCAACTTAAAAAGAATCGGATGTTTGACGATTATTTGAGGGGTATCGACAACCTTAACTCCTTGCGATGACTGATGATCATATAATTATTCATTTTGATAAACTATGTTTTTTTTCTTATTTTATTTATTTCGAAATATTCTTACTAACGTTTGATTTACCACACTTATGTGTATTGACATTAAAACAGTTAAATCTTTATAGAAACCCTCAAATCACTACCACAGACACTCGTGATTTGTTTCACTTCCCCACACGACCAGGCAACTACAATAGCTATGTCAGGACTGAAAATGCTTAACCAAGCATGAAGAGTTCAGGAGCTACTCCGTTCTACATGCGTGTATTAAGGCTCTGCCTACCCATAAATGCACGGTTCTAAACAAAACATTATTTAAAAAAAAAATGTAATAATACAACATTGTTGTTTTTTATTTATTTTAGCAACATATCTGGGCCTCTTTCATAATTCTTATGGAATTTTCAAACAATGCTAAAAATAGTTATTGAAATATTTTCATTAAAATGTTTCCATTTCAATGCATTTTAAATGGGAAAACAAAAATTATTAATTGATTTATTTATTTTCTTTGTACAATTAAGCTAGAGTGTTTGTTTATAACATATTATTTAATGAATAATTTCTTTTTCTTCTTAGACATATTTTTTAATTTGTTTTAGCTTCAATAATCACGACGATATTGAGCTCTAACGACTCCCATGTCGACACTCTAGTCTAAATACATGGTTTTAAATACAACTTTTCCTTCTGCAACTAGTTGTCTTAGCTGATAATAGGTGCCGTTAGTATGATCATTACCCATTTACAAGCTAGTATCGTGTTGCAAGCGTTGGCTAACCTGCTGTATCGGAATGCAGGCGGCAGTGCAGGGTTAAACTAATCTCTGTGACCTTCTTGAGTCAAAGAAACATTAATACCATGTGCATTGGGATAAGAAGGGCCAATGTCCAATTATGAAAATTTGCGTAATTAAATATAAACAATTAAACATCTTAATATATTCAGTAACTAAAATACTTACAAAGTCTTAACTGCTGTGTGAATAAATATAGTTGGCCCCTACTTACTTCAATGAGAGTATTACTCTAGTGATACGTTATTTTCAAAGAAAAAACCACAAGCTTCTCCATACACAAAGTTTTATGACATTAGACCTTATTTATCTGAGGCAGTAAAACATGTAAAATTCTTCACTCTTATCTTACATTCTTTCATGGGTTTTCTCATTCTTGAGCACTACACGTTGTAATAATAAGTGTTAGTATTCAGAGTATATAAAAACTACTGTACATTTAATTTTTAATCCACTATTATAATGAATAAAAATAAACTTTCCTGCTCATATCAAACATGGTTATTCTAAATATAATTTGGAGACGTTCTTAGTATATTTTTATCTACTATATTTATTTTACAGTCTAGGATTTGACATTGAAATAAGTTATTTTGCAAAAAATTTATGAACGAAGATTTTGGTATTCTAAGTGTGAATATGTTAATTTTATTTTATTAGCTTGTTAAATGTAATTACTTTTAATTTGAATCTGTTGCATTCTCGCAGTTTGTGCGCTATTTTCAGAAGAAATGTATCAAATCCCGAACAATAAGTACGCACGATGATTATTTTTATATAATTAATAAAATGTGACTATTTTTGCTTTCGAACAAGATCCAATGGATTGTATAGATTTTGAGGTGGAGAAGTATTTACAAAATATTATTTTATATCCTTGTGAATAACAAGTTTATGAAGCAAGGGTCGATATAAGAAATGGTGCACAAAGAAACTAAAATATATAATTGATTATTTAACTGCGTGTTTAATGTATTACTGGCGTTTAGGCTATCTGTATCTACTAATTTAAGTACAATGGATGAGTAGCGATATTATTTTATTTACTGTAGAAATAATATCAAAATTAAAATACAAATAAATATTTATATATAACAATGTAGCGATTATTCTGATATTTCAATTACTTTTTTTTTTATTTTAAAAAAAGCTCTTAGCTGAAAGTAAATGTTACTAACACTCTGTAACGCACTTATTGTATGTTCAAAATCTCTTGTGCCTTGGCCGAGTTCGTATAACGCTAGTACCATAGAGATGCTAGTACTAAATAATTTCAACCTAACAGGGAATCGAACTAGTCAAGTTACTAGAGCTGATTAATTTACGCACTCAGTGATCAGTCATAGCACTTTAGCAATACTGACCAAGACATGGAGCCAATGATAAAAAAATATATTTAAAACCATTAGAGTTAATGGACTTTTGTGTTCCCTATGCCATAAAGTAAGTAAGTAAGTAAGTGAATGATACCCGACCGCCTCTGTTGTATAGTGGTCAGATTTACTGGCTTAAGATCCTGAAGTCCCAGATTCGATCCCCAGTGCCCCTAATTCTGTCTGTGAAGCAGTGGGTCTGAAACGGAACCAAAATCAACCTCGTGGGGACAAATGAGGAGATAATTGAATGAATAAGTAGCGCTTCAGTCTAGAAAACTGAGATAGAAGTCAGGAGAGCTCGTTGTGCTAACCACATGGCACCCTCAGCTAGAAAATGTTGGCACTATCTTCGCCGACATACGGCAGCCTCTCGATTGGTATAGCCTGCTTGCAGGCTGACACCATGGAGATATTACTCAAGTTAAACTCTACCAATAGGATAAAAAATTATTCCCAAAAACATTTATTTCTGGAAAATTGTGTAAATCATATAGATGTTTGAAAACTGTAAACACCGTATTAAATAACAGATACCCACTTCAGTGGCTGAGTGGTCTAAGGTGTCACTACATTGTTAATTTGGCCTGCTGATAGCGGAGCACTTGGGGTGCAAATCCTGGTCAGGTCTATTGAGGGTAGTTTTTCCTAAATTGTTTCCCCATCTTCCAAAATAAAAATGCTGGTAGATAACCTCGCAAATGCTTCTTTCCTCATTACTACCCAATTAGATTATTATATATGCGTATAACATGAACAGGTAGTATGACGTGGTGATATCAGTAATAAAAATAACAAATATATTTATAGTCAAAATTGTTCTAGTCTTTAAAATGAAACTGCTTTTAAAATATTTTATTGCCTCTTTAGCCTTTAAATTTTAAAAATTAAACAAAGCACAGTGCCCAAATTTAGCACATTAAATTTTAGTTATTTTTTATTTTACCTGCTTACTCAAACTCAAATAAATGGTACGACAAAATCGTAAGCTACATACTCTCTCGTATAGGTTATTATAGTTAGTGACAAAATCTTCAAAAATAAGTTATCTCTAATTTTACCTTAAATAATTTTTTCTCTGATAAATTAGTATACATTATTATTTATCACTACACTCACCAGATATTTATTTGAAAAAAATTCAAAAGTGGTACAACAGTATTAACCTGGAGTCACCACTTTGATATGCTAATTACTCAAAATGGGTACGGGTACAAAGCTTTGGCATCAAAAAAAGTTTAAAATTCAAAATTGGTACAACAACATTAACCTGTAGTCACCACTTTGATATGCTGATTACTCAAAATGGGTATGGATACAAAACTTTTAATTTGTGGTACAAAATGGTACAAAACTAGTACAAAACTTTGGCATAAAACAAATTAAAAAGTGGTACAACAGCATTAACATGGAGTCATCACGTTGATATGCTAATTACTCAAAACGGGTACGGGTACAAAACTTTTTCTTTGTGGTACAAAACGGTACAAAACTAGTACAAAACTTTGGAATCAAAAAGGTTCAAAATTCAAAAGTGGTACTACAGGTTAATGGACGTCTAGCTGGCTGGAATGGATAAGCTAATTTTTCTGCTCGAGAGTGTGATTGTATCTTGACGTTATATCTCCCAACGTTTAGTCCAACTTGGTCGCCCACACACTTTACGGTCCGGCACTACACTTCTTATCTCTATCAGTTCTTGGAAAAAGTTTGCTTGCTGCCTTTACTGACTACCGGTCGCGGTCGCCAGTCTCCCAATTGTTTAAACAAACCACTAATTCTGCCAACCTGATGGCTGGAATCCACCAGTTTGTATAACGTTAGCAACGCCATCTATTTTGAGAGCTGAAAGCTCAACACACCGCCAGAGAGGGTGGGCAGTGCCTTAAGATGTACAATATAACTGTGCACATTAAACTGAGCATGAAGAGTTCAGGAGCTACTCCGTTCTACGCGTGTATTAAGATGTGCAATATGACTGTACGGAATAAGCTAGGTCTGGATGAAACCCTTTACATAGAGCAATGCTTCTTTAAAGTAGAAGTTAGAATAAACCATAATCTTCCGAAAGGCAATATGTTTAAGAGGGGGAGACAAGAATAATAAGCTTTCATTTGTAGATACCAGCAATTGTAAAACTATTACCTGTAGGCCTATTGCTCACCCTATTTGCGATAATTCATTTTATTATTTATAGGTGGCAGCTTCTTTTAGCGAAAGCCTTTGTACAGTACGCATAAAAAAAGGCTATATTGCGATTTATATTAATTTGTTTTAATCATGTATTTGATTAAATATTTGACTAGTCTAACGTATTTTATCATGATTTTGTAAATAAATACATTTAAATTGCCCAAACTGTTACTTACATTTTTACAATCTCATAGCAGATAGTAGTTAAAAGCACAACGTTGCCAAAATATATACAAATAATATACATTTATCACATTAGGACCGGTCTTATGACGCCTGGATGACCTGGTTGACCAATACTTTTATCTGGTCGATAAGTTAAATCTGCGTCTTATGACTGGTATTTATCTGCCAGATAAAATGTAATTATCCATCACATTTTTATCAGGAGGTTTAATTACCTGTTAACTTTTATCTGAAAGTTAAAATGAGCATTGCCATAGGGACTCGTTTTCTTTATGTCTTATTCAAAATGGTCGACATTCTCTCCATTATAGACAACAGTGAAGATTCTGGTGATGAATTTTTAATGACTGTGCCATTAAGAGGTAGAAATGCAAAAATATATAGATACATAGACTACCATTATGCAAAATGGACAGATAAAATAAGTTTTTCATGAGGTTTTGCCTATCAGAATCTGTTTTTAGGTTAAAATCTTGGTTCAAGTGTTTAGTAGGCCCAGGCCTAGGCTCTAACTAAATATAAAATTAGAACATTTAATTTACAATTTTATTAAAACTGACAAGTTATTTGTAGAGTTATAGCTATAGAAAAAAAAAAAGCAAATTATTAAAATGTGAGTACAATAAATGAAATTTTGTAAACGTTGTACCAAACTAATGACCGCAATTTGGCAGACACCGAATTTAGTATTTGCAGGACAACCTAGCTTCTGCAACCACGTGATGCCATCTATTTCCTCACACTCGTTTATCCGTCATTATTTAACAAATATTGACCGTTGTAGCCACTAGCCAGGTTGTAGTGGCAGCAGCAGGGTTTATACGCATGCACACACCAATAAAAACACTAACAATCTTGCGTTTTCTGCATAAAAATATATTTATCCTACATATAGGTATCCGACAGATAAATTCAGTTCATAATGGGCGTAGAATATTAAAGTGGCTGATAACCTTTATCTGGTCGCTAACTTTAACCTCCCGATAGCAATATGTATCTGGTAGTCATAAGACCGGTCCTTACCTACTTGTTGAAAATAATGAGTACTGTGTTGTTTTATACATTACATGATTACACTATTCAGATGTATAGTATTAAAAGTAGACAAAATATATTCCAACAAAGCAACAATGCACCCAATCTATTGTATACCTAGCAATAGGATATTTGCCAATATAAGATAATTTTCTTATAAATTCCCCGGATGTAATCAATGTTAACTGTTATCTATTGTAAATAATGATAGTATGTGTAATTTATTTCAAATGTTGATTGCTTCCAGGATATGATTACTAACGTGTCACCTCGCATTGTGAGAGGTTCAAGCTCAAACAATTATGGGCCAGGACAGACAGCTTTCTTGAACATAGAGCTAATTTCTGAAAAGTGTCAAGACTACTGGTGCAATGTTATAAAAAAGTTAAAGGAGGACTTTCCAAACAGGGTACGATCTAGTAATTATAAAATATTTTGGAGTTGATATTTTATGTTTTGTAGGAAGTGACAAATTTAATAGGAGTTAAATGAAACAGTCTCAAAGGAGCTGTCAACTGCAAAATATAACCATTTGAAAGGGTGTATGAATCTCATTTTAATAGGGGGAGGAGGTCGACTAGAAGGTTAGTGTATTTTGTCTTAAATAACAAAATATGTGTGGGGTAGGGGCAGAAGTCACGGTGGCCAGGAAGTTAGTGTATTTCTAAAATATACTTGCAGTTGATAACAAATGTATTCAACTCTTTTTTTTTTCCATACACACCAACTCATTTAATTCCAAGATACAACTATACCATTTGGATTGGATGTACCAAAAATAATTTGTTATTTGAAATGATCACAGAGCCATTGCTCTCTCCTGTATGCGTTTCTAAGCTGGGTGGATAGTTTCATTTTGGGGATATTAAGTAGAAGAGACACTATACATGGGGATACGTGAACAATAAGGATTGAATACCAGCAATCTGAGATTGATGTATGGCAGGTCGGGGTTAGGGAAGGCCTGTGTTGAGGAGTTGGAATATAAATGAGAACGCCAGTTGTCAACTAATTGTACTCAATATATTTTAATATTTAGTATTTTATACATTACCTTTAATTTATTTTATAATTACTTAAACCAGGAAAAATAATTGTTCTACAAAATTGAATACTATAAATTTATTTATTATTTATTAAAGTTTGACATTTTTGTTTGAAGATTGTTATAGCAAGTATAATGTGCACATACAAACAAGCTGATTGGGAAGAGTTGAGTCGAGCATCAGAGAAAGCAGGGGCTGATGCCGTGGAGCTAAACCTTTCTTGTCCTCACGGCATGAAAGAAAAGGGACTAGGACTAGCATGTGGTCAGGTAAGTGAAAGTTTTCCTTGCTAATCTCTTTTGACTATGATAAACTCAATTCTCTTTTAAAATATATTTCAAATAGAAGGACCTTTGTAAGTAGCAGAACAAAGCTAACATAAATATGTGAACACCTAATTTCAATACTGCTTAAAATTAATTAGTCACTTAAATGCCACCATATTGGTTTAATCAACGGTGTTTAGGCCTATATCTAATAAGTTTAGGTGGGAATATAGCGGGCGTGAAGAGTAGAAACATAGAATTTAATTTTCTTCACATGACGACCTCAAACAGTTCTTTAATATTTGTAAAGAGTTTCCTGGAATTTAATGACAGTTTTTTGCTCTTGACTTTAAAAGTTTTGTCATCTAATTCCGCTATGCTCATGCCAGATATTCATTCAACAACTGTTGATGTCACCATGTGGAGAAAACTAAACTATGTTTCTACTGAAGCTATATTTTATTTATTTGGACTAAAAAATAAGTTTTAATATAAATAAATTCCAAAAACATTGACCTTTCTCGCTTTCCCTACATCTCCCATTGAGGGTTTCGAGACCTCTTTCTGAATAGTGTAAAATATTTAGCCCACTATCGGTGAAATTATGGTGTCACCTGGAATTATTTAGACGAGTAAATATTCTCTCCAAAAGTCCTTGGTTTTGACCAATAATTGTCTTATGTCCCTCTGTTACTGGTGATGTGATCACATTTTTATTGGACCAATGTCTTTTTCCCCTTTTTGCTAAGAACATTTTAATCAAACGGAGATAAATTACGAATTCATCTTTATATATAAAATCTTCGATTGTTTATTAAGTCGTTACAGTTTCAATGAGAAAAATGTTGCAAAAGCATCGTTGGCATATATATATATAAAGCTATAGGCTTAACTACAGCGGTCAATTCATTTTAAATATTATTCATTGGAATTGAAGTTTTGTTAGATCGTCATATTTATTATACAGTGCTTACCTCATCCGATGAAAAGGAAAAAAAATGAAACCTGTAATATTTCAATCCAATTCAGTTATTTATTCCAAAGTTTAAACTATGTTCAACATAAATATTTGCTCACTGCTTTCTTAAAGTATTAGCTTTATTATGCTTGACCACATTTAGTCATCTTACCATTTTATAAAAATAACACATCATTTACATTTTATATAAATAGTATGAAGATTGTTTTTCATCACCTTGGGTTACTACCCGTTCGGGTTATACGCCTTTAAGAGTGTTAGGACAAGTATAATTTGCACATTCAATAAAGTTGATTGGGAACAGCTGAGTGCAACGTCAGAACTCCTGGCTACAGATCCAAAGGTCCTTGGTTCGATCCAAAGCACTTCCATATTTTCTGTGGAACAGTAGGTCTGGATCGCGAGAATAAGTGAGGAGCTACTTGAACGAAACAGTAGCGGATCTGGCCAAAAAACTGAGATTAACCACAGGAGTGCTCATTTTGGGGACCACATACCATCCTCTATCGGCAAATGTTGACACCATCATCGCCAACAGACAGCGGCCACTCAGTCAGTATGACTTGATTGCGGTTAACGAGCAGGAGTTTTTTTAATATTTAAAAAGGTTGATAGCCACAAATACATTCCTGTTATGTGTAGGCATACATTATTTTTTATAGTTACTTAAATATTTGTCAAACATACATATTTGCACTAGCAGCTGCCACATTGATAATTTGTTAATAACACGCATCATTCTCATAGTAATAACTGTAAAAAATAATCAATACCTTAAAGATTCTTTTAATATAATTTCACCAAAAAACATACACACCACTAATTTTAGACATGTCCAATATTATTTTATGTTATTTTGTATTTAGATTTTTTTTTTTTAAATTTTTTGTAATGAACTATTTATTATTAATAGTAAAAATCCTTTATTATCCTTTATAATTATTTTCAAAAATCTTATCAATACCGCTACTAATTTTGTCACATAAAATAATATACTAATTTTAGTTCTGATTTAGTACTAAGAGTAAAATTTAATTATTCCAATTACAGAATCCAGAGATGGTGTACAACATATCAAAATGGGTTAAAAAGGCTGTGAAAATTCCAGTATTTATAAAACTTACACCAAATATAACAGATATTACTTCCATTGCAGAAGCAGCTTATAAAGGTATTGTTTAGTAAAATAACATTAATATTTACCACATAATGTTCATATATTATTAATATTAAAACATTGATATGTTGTAGTATTATTTTAGTAATAAACATAAATATGTACATAAATTACACTTACATCTACCAAATAAATGTATATATTTAAATGATAACTTGAAAATTTTAAATAGTAAATGTGTTTGCGAAACAAACATGAGGCTAAAGATAGTTTATGATAACTCGAAGGAAATAAGTTTGATCCATCTACTGTATACATTGCTCTGAAATGTATTTCTTAAATGACAAAAATAGATCATACCCAAAATTGTGATGGTTAATCTTTCCCTTATCATATATCAAAATGTAAGTTAATCTCTAATCTGCATCTCAAGATTCCTTTTCAGTTTAAATATTAATAAGAATCGTTGATCGTCATGGTGTTTTTCTTTAGCACCACATCTTACTACTTGTTCGGGTTGTATGCTTATGTGATAATTATGATAGTTGTTTTAGGTATAAGGAAGGTTATATTTAGAGGGCGTGTGCCCGCATTTGCTTGGGGAAGAAGGAAGGAAACACATTCTGGAAAAACCTCCTTTAGTCCTCCCGACCGAGATTCGAACCTCAATCTTCTCGTCATCGACAGTCTAGTTTACTGCAAGAGTAGCGCGTTAGACCACGCGGCAACTGAAGCGGATAATCGTTATGATGATGGAAATAATAACCCGAAACTGAAATTTTTTGTGCAGCTATAATTTGGAATTTTTCTATCCTTAGGCCTATTTAATATTTATGGTATTTAATAATTAAAGTAGCGTGCATGAGTATACATTTATTTAGTATAATACTAGCCCTGTGATTTAAGATTTTTACCTGACATTAAAACCAATCCATGTATTTTTTTTTTTTTTGCACGCAAGTAGGGTTTAGCGCATACTTTTAAATAAAAAGTTTGCATCGGCTAAGTGGTTGTAAATTCGAAAAAATTTGGCGTAAGGTTCAATAAATAGATTTTTTTTAAATACTTCCGCAAATGTTTTTTCTCAAATATTGAAGATCTGTTAATTCTACCCAAAATAAGGTACTTATTTTTAAGTATCAGCAAAGCTTTTCTTGAAAATCCGCGGATTTTATGCGATATCATAATGTAAGAATCAGCTGGAAGCGAGTATTTTCAAAAACTCCACGGACACTGATATAAGATAATTGAAACTGTAAACAAATAGATGCAAAAGGAATCTGTTTTCCTCTTTAAATTTTTTAAACGTTTGTACGGTAATTTGTTTAGGAGTTATTGAAGTTTGTGTAATATTACACACGCGCTTAAAAGCCAATTTCCGTCGCGCGTGATTTGATACATTTTCGATCTTGCATTACATTAAAACCGATACGTAGATACGTAAAAATAACAAAATATATTTTTTGTGTAGAATTTTTGTGTATAACATATTTTTTTATCCGTCGTAATGGAGATATTTTCAAAATTCTTTTTTTAAACTTTAACCCAAATATTTTCTAATTTGCAATCACGTGGCCCATCCAAACTTTTTTTTATTAAAAATATATGCACAAAACCATACTTGCATGCAAATATTTGCATAGATTGATTTTAATGTCAAATATTGATGTGATTCTGTCTCTGTGCGCTGTGTGTGCTATATATGACTTATACTTAGATATATTTGTGTCAAATATCTTCACTCAGTCGGTAACGTGTCTGCCTATTGAGCTAAGAGTCACGGGTTTGATTCTTGGCATGGCCAAAAATGTATCATAGGTGAAATATGGGTTTACTCTCTCGTTGTGATAAATTAACAGCTCGAGACTGGATTTTGTATCTGATTTGACTTCCTCTCTATTCAACCTTCCTGATTCCTTACACATTAGTGTAGTTAGTATTTAAGCGTATAACCCGAACGGGGAGTAAGACGCGGTGATAAGTATTATTATTATTATTATTATTATTATTATTACTATTAGTATTAGTATCCAAGTCTAGACTACAAACTTTAAACATCATAGAAATGTTAATAAGTTTGCAGAAGTTTAAAAATAATTATCCCTACATTTTGTTGTTTTCTTCTTTTCTTAAAGGAGTTTTAATTTTTCTTAAGATGTTTCATTAATATCGTGTATTTTATGAAACTGACTTCTAACTATCAAAAAGCCAGGGGTGGCTACCCGAGGCGCCAGTTCAAGGGAGCGCCAAACAAAGCACCAAACTATCCTAACGTATCCTGGGTGTGATAAGAGAATGATCCCAAAACCTAACAATCTGGGCGTAAGAGTGAAGTTGCTAAGCATAGCAATACATTGTTCCCTTTTCAACCGAGAATACAATGTAATCCACTGTAATCCTAAACATTGATACCGGGTCAACCACAAAAACATACCTAATTATCTTTGAAACAGTTCATTATATCAATATGTTTGCTATAGGCCTAGTTAAATAGAAACAAAAACATTTTCTGCAAAGCATGTTCTTATGGTGTTCTTTATAATGTTTTAGTACATTCTCTCAGTGAAACGTTTTGAGTATGATTACCACTAAAAGTTTGTGGCATTTCCCATCGGTTTATTTTCCTCATTCCCAGATTACGTTAGGTTTGTAATTTCTAGGTTTGGGAATTACTGTATATTCCTATCATGCTCGGGCTACATTAGGTTTGGAGTTGCTAGGCTTGGAGATTATTTTCATGTTTCCTACTATCCCCCAACTATACAGGGTATTATTTGGTGTCAAATATTCAAGATCTTGTTTCCATAAACCAAACACTAAGAAAATATTATACAGGATGGGGCAGAAAGTGTTGACACATTTAATAATAATATATATTTGCTATTTTTATTACTGTGTAGCTAAAATTAAACTTAAAATAAAAACAAAAGATTGACAATGTTTTACATTACCTTGAATTACTTATTAAAACTTCGCAAAATAACTCCTGGGAACCATCTTACAAGATATGAGGACATCGCCTGGCCACCACGTTCACCGAACTTAACAGCTCCAGACTTGTTCTTGTGGGGCATTTTAAAGAGCCATGTTTGCACGACTCACTCAAGAACAAATAAGGAACTTAAAGAATCGTGATGGAAGCTGAAACAATTCAACAGCAGACATTGTGCAAAATCATGTCAAAATTCAAGAAGAGCATACAACAGTGTATGGCATATAATAGTCGCCATCTTAATGACAGTGTTTTTAAACAATGAATAATTGAATGGTATGTATAAAATTGTCAATATTTTGTTGTTAATTTAGGTTTAATTTGAAATATTGATTAGTTAAAAAAAGTAAAAATAGTGTTGTTTTAAATGTGCCAACACTTTCTGCACCACACTATGTAAACATGGGTCTAGAAACGCTTAGTTTTAGTTATTAAAGGTTTTCCTCAAAGATGTATTGGTAGTGGGGGGATCTAATGAATGGCCTGCTTCAACACCAGATTTGAACCCGATGGATTTTTATCTCTTGGAATATTTAAATTCCATTGTTTACTCAACTATTTTGCCTAATATTGGGGTTTTAAGAGAGATGTAAGAAAATATGTAACCCCCCAGGTAAACTCAAGAGAGTAGACCTAAGACAAAGAATGGGACACAAACTCAGAGGGTACATAGTAATAGAACACTATTTTGAACAGTTTCTATATTCTTGTGTTTTGTTTGTTTTGTTCAACTTTGTCTTGTTTCTTGAAATTGTTTCAGCTGTTTGATTGCTTATTAATAATTTAGTAAGAACATTCCTACTAGCCCTGAAACTAAGCGTTTCTAGACCCATCTTTAAATGATTTCTTCATAATGTTTGGTCGATGGGAATTTGCCCCAAGAAATTTGACACCAATTATTATACACCTTGTATAGGGGGGAGGGAGGGGGGGGCGCCAAAAAGAAATCCCACCCTGGCGCAAAATTTACCTCGGGCCACCCCTGCAAAAAGATGTTGGCATTTGAACTAATTATTGTATACCTGTCCCGCAATCGTATTTTGTTCTTTCAGGAGGGGCAGATGGTGTTTCAGCAATTAACACCGTGCAAGGTTTGATGGAAGTGAAAGCTAATTCTATCCCCTGGCCTGCAGTTGGTAAACAAAAGTCCACCACCTATGGGGGGGTGTCAGGGAACACAACCAGACCAGTTGGATTGTATGCGGTTTCTGCTATTGCTAAGAAATTCAAAGATTTCCCAATTCTTGGAATAGGAGGTATTGATTCTGCAGAAACAAGCTTACAATTTCTACAGTGTGGGGCTTCTGCAGTTCAGGTAATCTTTACTTTTTGACTTCATATTTTCTCAATTCAATATATAAACTACTGTTTCTTCTTATAAGAAAAAACTAATACAGTTAAAAAACAAATTTAGATAGTTTAAAGCTTGCTTAAGTATATGTCATAAACATAATGATGGAACTTGAAACTATGTTTTACTAAGAAAAGTACTAGCATTGCAAATATGAATGGAAAAAAAAAGAATCTCAGCACATAGTGACATCACATCTGACATTTGCATACAATTTTAAAATAAAATGTCTAATTTTAATCCTTGGAACGACTCTGTTTTGTTTTTGAGTATAAGCTAACACAATGGTACTACATTTACTTAGAAGTCACCGTAGTGTGACAAACAAGTTAATTTATTTTAAAATAAGCGATAATAATTAATTAATTAACTATTTTACCAAGGGGCATTTATGTGTACCCGTATAGTGTATAGCATAAGCTTGGTGGAAATCATTGGGAATGGCGTATTTTTCAAAATGTTGGCCCATTTTTTATCAATGTTCAAAATATTATTATATTTATATTTCAAGATTTAAGTCCGGAGCCTTTATGTGTTTCAAAATACATTCGAAGAAATATATATATATATATTATATATATATCGATTGGTACAAAACCTATAAGGATAAACACAAACATAGTCATAAAAAAGATACTCCTGGCCATCCAATTAGTCTGTTACGAATACATATAAATAAGGCTAAAATAATAGTCTATGTATTAGTTTTACTATTAAAACCGGGTCACAAGATTAGTTTAACCTTTGAATACATTATGCTATATTTCTGAATGATAAACGTTTTATATTAGGATTAACATATTTTCATTTCTATACTCAAAGACCCACCTCGGTGGCATAGTTAGCTAACACGCTAATTTCCCGTGTAGCTGGACTGCCGAGGACGGGGAGATCGAGGTTCGAATCTCGCTCGGGTGAACTGGTGGTGGTTTTCCACTCTACTTACAAGTAAATGCGGGTTCACTCCCTTTATATTTAACCTCCCAATTCCTAACCCATTAGTGTAATTAGTACTTAAGCATATAACACGAATGGGTAGTAAGGTGAGTTGCTAAATAAATTTAAAATAAATATACTTAAACAAACATAATCTATTTTGCATTGGATACACATTTTATATTAAAAGACAAATTCATTTAGCTCAATTAGCTGACTACTCAGTTTTAACTCAGAGCTGTTAACTAACATAACTTAGTTTTGTTGAATCTACTACGCTACTTTTCTGACTACTCATTGGAAATAAAGTCCAACTGTAAGCTCTAATTATGTCATTTTATAAGGAAAATATATATAAAACATACTACTCCTATTTACTTTTAGATTGGTAGTGCAATCCAGAACCAAGATTTCACATTGATAGAAGATTATATAATTGGATTGAAAGCTCTTCTATACCTTGAAAGCTTAAAAGAGTTGGAAAACTGGGATGGGTTATCCCCTCCTATTATAAAACATCAAAAAGGGAAACCGGTAGTTAGCTGTACGGAAAATACCGGGAAGGTAATGTTAAACTTACTTTCAATGCATCTTTTATCAACCAATCAATATAAAGTTCAAGTATAAGTAGGGTATATTATAGAATGTTTAGCCACACACTATTGTTGAGAGAGAATTGGTAAACTAAAGGGATACATCCTTTATATAAAATATCCCCAGTGCAGCTGGTTGGAATTTTATTACCAAACTTCTCATCGACGGTGTATTAGTGTAGCTCAATAATAATATTTTAACTGCTTGACTGTGAGTATATGGGAACTGAAAGAGACAAGATATGAGCTCCTATCAACTTAAACTGCATTCACTACTGCCTGTCTAGTATATAAAGTATCCGTGTGTAAACACTTGGACATTTGTAATAAGGTTACTGACCTTGAAGAAGGTTTCATCTGGTACATATCTCCAAGTCCAAAGTCCACACTGCTGCAATGTATAATGTTATGCAGGAATACAAGGTGCCATCATTATCATACAATACAAGTGTAAATGTCACATAATCATTATTAAAATGTGAAAATTATAGTAAAACTTACTAAGTTTATGTTAATTTCAGTTAAGTTTAGTTCAGTTCACCTCCACATGAGCGCCTTAAGTGGCGCGAAGAATGTACCGTCTGTAGTTAATTCCACGCCATGTCTTTTGCAAAACGTCTACTGTGACAGAGTTTATTGGATTTGCTATACGCTGTCTCAAATCCATTAAGTTGATAACTTTCCTTGAGTACATTTTATCTTTGACATATCCCTAAAAGAAGAAATATACTGGGGTAATGTCGGGTGAATACGGAGACCAGGGAATTGGATTAGCACGTCCTATCCAACGGTTAGGGAATGTGTTATTCAGAAAATCTCTGACATCATAGCTCCAGTGGGGTGGGGAACAATCCTGCTGAAAATTATGGTTGCTATCTGTGACACGGCAATGATCTGAAGCATATCCAGGTATACCACGGTACTGCTTTTAGTATATAAATATGGTCCAACAATCAGATTGTGCATGAGACCACACCACACATTAGCTTCCAAACTATCGCGCACATGTTCTTCAACTACATGCGGATTTTTTTACTCACAAATTCTCACATTGTCCCGATTCACTTTCCTCAAAACGTGAATGGTTGCCTTGTGTGAAAACCTGATGGGAGATAAAAAGTTTTCTTCATTATTGATTTGATACAGCATAGCGATTGCAAATGATTGTCGTTTTCTCCGGTTGTCAGATTTGATTTCTTACAAAGTCTCTATCCTAAAAGCGTGAATGCATAATCGACGGTGAAGAACTATACGAAACGTCAATCATTTCATTCCAAGCTCTCTTGCTCCTTGTCTGACTGACTTCCGGGGGCTTCTTTCGAAAGATCTGTGCACCTTTTCTACAGATTCTTCCATGAAGCCAGGCTTTACGCAACGGTGTCCTTTAAACACACTATAAGTATGAACACCACTAGCAAGTCTTTGTCCCATCTTAGAGTCCCGTGAGCCCGGTCCCTGGCCAAGGTGACTTTTTTTTAAAATCGAATTGAATGGACCAGTTTCGCATATTGAACCGTTTCATTAGATTATGGTGTAGTTAAATGTCACCTTGTATTTGGTATAGTGCCAAACTTGAGGCGTACTAAGTTTTACTATGAAACTGACCCTAAGGTGTTGATAGATTTATTTGAAAATTTATTAGGAATATTTGTTTAAAAAAATCTCAGTTATTAAACAAACTCTTAATTTTTCGTTGAAGTAGGCTTTATGGTTAATAATGCTTCAAAAAGGACATACAAATTAGCAATTTGCATCCCAGCAGTTTGAAGAATTTGAGATTCACTGTTCGTTTTTAAAAATTTGATATTCATTCTTTTGGGTTTTTTCTTATTGACTTGTGTATTATGATTACTGTGACTTATCTTATTCAGTTTCAGGCTTAGTTAATCTTTAATGGCCATTCCCATTTACAAATTATTACAATTTTTATTTGTTTCTTTCCCTTCTTCATCTTCGTTTGTTGCCAATGAAGAGATGTCAAAAAGAGTATTTTCATTGATTCTTCTGCGAGAGAATATAACATAGTTTTTGAATGGAAAGGAAAGGATTTTTTTTTGTTTATTCTCTGGATTTTGGAGGTACGTGATCAGTATGAAAGATGGACTACTGTTAACATGAAAATTTGGCAAGCCGATTTTAATCATATCGATAAATGGACAACTGTATGCATAAAACAACTGGTCAGTAAAGGAAAATTTTATAGTCATTATTTTTTCCTAATTATATATACTTCATAAATTAGAATTATCATAAAGGTGCTTTTAGGCCTAGGTATCATTTTGCATCTAAAAACGTATTTTTTTCACAGAAATTGCCACACTTTGGTAACTATCAAGAGCTTCGAGAGGAAAAAATCAGAGATATAAAAAAGCAATCCAATTTATTAGCTGAGAGCCAGGCACCGTCAAAAGTCAGACCATGCTATCAACCTAATAAGCCTGTTCCAAAAGTGAAGGATGTTGTTGGACGGTCCCTAAGTAAAATAGGTCCATATTCAAATTTAGACAACAAAGAACAAGTTGTGGCCCTTATCGATGATGTAAGTTTTGTTATAATGATGTTAGCATTTAGTATTATGGTCTAAATGGTTAGTTCGCTTTCATAGCCGTGATCTCTCGGATTTGTGTTCCTTTTAGTAACATAAACATGCGCGCGTACACCTATGTGCTGCCAAACATTGCACGTATTTGTTTTATAAATTTAACCATTTTTAAAATCAATCTTAAATGAGAAAATAAAATTCAGTTTCGTACATAAATCTCACTTGCTATATTTCCCTAAATAATACCCTGTTTCAAAATACTATAATCGCAAATTGCTTATTTATGCAAAGTTTATATTGAGAATCAATGCACCGCACTGTGTGTTGTTTCATCAAAAGGTCCGCGGGACGCATAGAATCAAAGATAGGGCCACATACAGCCCGCGGGCCACAAGTTTATCATACCGGGTCTAAATAAATATACTTTTCGTTTACTCTTTACGGTAAAAAGCTTAACTTGCATTGTTCCACCATGGACTAGTTTATAAGATAAGGTCACAGAGTATTTAATCAAGACAAGACTTGCTACCTTTCGTGGTGGATGGAGTGTACACTCCATTTATCCTGAACGGAAGCATTGTCGCCTGGACTGTACCAAGAAAGATAAGCTCATCACTACCTTTCAGGGTGCATCCTGTGTCACTCACTTTAATATACAGATATAAACTTTGAATAAACAAAAAAATACATATATATATTATCACGTTTATCAAACACAATATTTATAACCCCAAAGCAAGTGCCATTTTTTAATCGTTAAATTAATCTAAGCAATACAACTTACGCTGAGAACTTGTAAAATTGACATTAAAACTAACTGTACGTCACGTACAGTTATAATGCAGCCTATGATTTATCTGAGATCCTCAAACGGCGAGTAATAATACTTAGTTGATGAAAACATTTTATTTACAGCTCAAGAAATGGAATTGCATGTAAATAAAAGAAAAATAGAAGGTATATATGGTTAGTGTGTTACTATTAGACACACATAATATAATTTATTTGTGCTCTAAGGTGTAATAAGATATTTAGCTGAAGTATTTTTTTACAGGACATGTGCATAAATTGTGGAAAATGTTACATGACTTGCAATGATTCTGGCTACCAGGCAATCACATTTGACCCAAAAACACATATGCCTTTTGTAAAAGATGACTGCACTGGATGTACACTTTGTTTATCAGTCTGTCCAATACCTCAATGTATCAAGTAAGTTGATTTCAAAAATATTTGAATCATTAATATGCTACTTTTTCTTTATATCACAATCATAAAGAACGACTGGAAAATAACTACGGTAATTTTGATTTAATATTTTTCGGTTAACATAAAAATGGTCACTTAAATAACCTTTTTTCTAATTTTTAATATACTTGACAAGAAACCACTTGGAATAATACTAATGATTAATACATTCCTTAGTTGAGCTCTATAAAATGATTTTACTTTATAATAAATTTAATAAAAGACAAACTTAATCTAGAAACACTATTTTCAGTATGGACGTGCACATTGCACAAGCTTTACCATCTTTAACGTCTCAGCCAAAGTGAGATTGGCAGATCTTCTGAATAACCTAACTCTTCAAAATAATATTATAAAGTTTCCGGGTTTTTTTTTTCAGCTAGAGCGCAAATACTTTTTTTGTTTGTTTAGGATATGTTTTAGGTTCATTATAATTAATATATACTAGTTATGATATACAAAATAATAATAAAATATCCCATAATAATTACACTGCCCTTTCTATTAAAATATACTTTATTAATAATAGCAATAATGGTCTTTATTTATCTGTCTAGGCTAAGGCCTGGCACTGCATAGCTTATGCTATGCTACGCTGTGCTTTGCGGCATTTTTTCTCGTGTATTTCACAGCGATCTCTATATTACGCTAGAGTTTGGAAGGTTTAGTAGAGTATTTGAAGTATGTAGAGCAGAAATGGTAATACACACCTTACTTTGTAATGTATGCTTTTGTAAGCGATTAGATATTGGTTATTCTCCCTATATCAACTAATGAATATGCTTAACACATTTATTAGTTTATCTTTTTTTTAAACTCATTGTGTTTTAAATTTGAATCTGGCGGGAGGTTTTCAATCTCCGCTAGAATGCGTGGAAGAGATGTTTTCTCTGTCGCGCATGCGCATCCTTTGTTCGTAGTTTTTTTTTTTTTTGTTTTTTTTTGTGTACGCGTCCCTGACGCCAATCCAGCCTGGTCTTGCGAAATACAACCTTGTGTGGAAATTATTAGTTAATAAAAGAAATGCTTGGATGACCATGTGTATTTTTCTTTTCGGAGTTCTACTTCTAACTTCACATTACAACTTTTTCAAAAATATAAGCAAATAGTCATGATAATTATAATAGAGGATATAGTTTGAAAAATTATCGAATTAGAAAAGCATTTGTGCTTTCATTCACACATTCCTTTAAAACTCAAATAGTTTCAATAATTAAGTCTAGTCTATTTGCACAGATATAGTGTGTTACTGCACACCCAAAGGAAATACTGGAGGTCCTTATTACTGTTGCAAGCCTGCGATGCCAAAACAGTAAGAGTGCTAGCATATATTTGTGAACTATGCGTTCTGATATGCATATGTAGAGTAGATTCTGATCTAGTCACTCAAATGTATTTGTTATTTAGAAATAGGAACTGAGAAAAGAGGTATTATGTCTTGGATGTTGCAAATGTTTAGTAAACAAAAACAATACTAGTAAGATGAAACCATTCAGTAAAACAACCCTCAATACATTCAACTGTAATTCTAACCTTGATATCCCCTTCATCAGAGGTCCAGTTTATTTCAATAGTGACGCCTTTTAGACCATTTTACCACTGGAGTGGGCTAAATATATTACTATGTTTATAATGTCCCAGCTATAACTAAATTTTGAATATTATACGCAGCACAAAAACTTCTGGTCTAGGTTGTGTTGAAATCAAACCTGCTTTTAATCATATGTATTAAAATATGTTTGTCAAAACTAAAGTTTTGTGATAACTTACAAACTGAATTTTAAAAGGTTTATTTATTTAATTATTTTTCAGCATGGTCCCACGTGTGGTGCCCCATGTAGTTCAACGAGGAATACAAGAGCGAGTACAGTAGAATTGAATATGTCTGCTATTTAATATTATTTAAATTTACTGCAAAACAAATGTGTATAGAGGTTTAAATCATTCAACTGCATGCATATTGTATTCAAACAAGATTGCCTTAGACAAAAATCTCATCTAAATTTATAGGAGAAAAATGTGTAAATTAGATTTAAACTACCCCTATAATGTACCCTTTATTTACAAATGAAAGGTAGTGCAATTACCTTGTTTGGTTCTAGTATTGTGGCGCTTAAAAAATAGGTCCATAATGTAGTCAGTCATGGTAAGGCTGTTAACTTTCAAAGTAAGAGAAGTCATCATCAAACAAATTATGTGTTTTGTTTGGTTTATTTTAACATGATGTGCAACAATTATCAATCCATCATAATGTTGTATTCCTCCTCGATGATCCACAAATAAAGGCCATGTACATTTGTGTCATAATTAATCCATGAAGTTATGTAATAGGTATTTTAGGTGCGGTCGCATAGCTACTAATACATAGTAAAGATGACTGATTTGTGACCGAAATTCTAGATGAAACAATAATTATATATTTTTGATTTTTTAAATTATCACTATATGGACACTTTTCTAAATTGATATTGAATTATATAATTAATATTTTATGCATATGTTTTTAAAATTAACTCACACACATTTTTGAAAATGTTTGGATTAAATAAACTAAACAATCTTAAGTTTTGTGTGTAATTTACAAATATAATATTTTTAATGACTTAAACCTATTCCCTGGGCAATAAATTGGTCATTAAATGTAGTTTTATTACAAGATAGTGGTGGAAATCCCCACCTAACCTACTCGAGCCAAGAGAGAGGGGAAGTTTCTCTGTAGAACCCAGGACAATTTACTAAAGTTAAATTGCCGACTTTACCTGGAAATGAAACTGGAGCCCTAAGCACACGTGCTATCGACTTAGCTAAAGTGTCGGTTAAAAAATAAAGCGAAATGTATTACGTAAAATATGATAAACACCTCTAAATAAATGTTAAAATATATATATATATATATATAAAACGATCAAAGCATAACTGTGGTAAAATAATATTCAATACAAAAATTGGATTCAATAGGAATGTTGCGCAAGTTGACGAACCTTATGATGACTCTTGACACAAAAAGTATTACATTATTTACATTTAATTTGTATTGAAGATTGAATATTTCTCTAAAAAACACAATTATTTTTATGCTTCTATAATAATTAACTTTTTAGGGTTAGCTTACGTAGCCTTTCGAATTGTTCCTAAATTATATGCTATTGGTCAAGTAGAGCAGGAATGGAATGGGCCTTCAAAAGGGCGCGGAACTTGGATTTTTAGAGCCCGTAAAATATTTTGAAGAACCCAAAAATGTTTACTTATTTACTTTAAAATAACTATAGGAGTGCTGGTAGAGTTCAATTATAATCATTGATAATAAATATTAGTGGTTACTGCAAGGACTTCCAAAATAATATTATTATTTTTGTTTTCCCCATGTGGCTCAAAGCATTGTTTAATATTGTGAATTTCATGAGTTAGTTTTAATAAATATAGTATAAAGATAAATTCATGGGCTAGGCGAATTTTTTTTTCACAAAAGCGAAAGAACATCTAGCATTTAAGGAATATATTATACAAGATATTATACTATATCCTTGGCAGGGATCCTCGGACTATTTGGATACTGCATGTCTCAACAACATTCGTCCTGAGCATACTGGGTTTGTCTCGGATAAAAGGAAGTGTAGACATCACACACCCAATTACCTCAACTAAACCTGACTTGTATCAGCGCTGAATACAAGTCCCTTCAAAGCAACACATTACAAAATAAATTTTCATTTTCACACCAAGACCAAGCTTTTAAATTTTTTAAATTATTAAATGAATTAATCTTTACATATTCAAATACTGAGCTCGTAACACAACTAACTCCCTCCCCCTCCCTGGAATAAGTTTTGACCACAACGTTCTATCACCCTTTTCCATTTCTCTAATTAACTTACTGTGACTAGTAATATTAAATGGACATTACACGTATTATTAAGTTACAGCTTCCTTTACTTAGTATTATTATTATTGCCATACTTAATAAATAGACCCTAATCACACTAGATCAATGAAAATAAGAAATCCAGAATATATTTTGAATGCACAAAATTCTAAAACAAAGTAGCCAAAGATTTCGGAAACAAAGTAGTTTTATGGATTTTTATTATTTATTTTAAAAACCATCACCAAAATACCATTATTGATTAAAAATGTAATGTATTGTAATATATTGAAAAAATGTGTTTTATTGTAATAGCTACTATATATACATAGTGCTATGTTCTTGCAATAAAAATAACTGGGGATATTAGCTATTGTAATGACTAAAGCTGAGATTTTTATGTACTACCATGTAACAAAATATGTATGTAAATATGTAATAATACTCAAGAAAATATGTAGTTAAATATGTAGATTCCTAAAAAAATCTAGCCTCATGTAAAACAAATATTTTACCAAGCACGCAACATTTACCTTATTTACACTCTGAATGCCACATACATTGATGAATTACTTGTATTTGGTGTGAATTTCAATTCTTTCTGTGGTCATTGATTGCCACTTGTCCTACAGAATATCCTTGTAGGTGTAAAATCTTTTCCGCGTCACAGTATGTCACTGGGGCATATTTTAACAGAAGAATTTTCTCAAGGGTATCCACATCCGAGGAATAGACAGCGTTTCTTTTTAGCATTGGCTGAAACTTTGTAGAAACCCTTTCACCAGTTTCATCTTTCACAGCATTTAGATTTAAAATTGTGTTTTCTATGATATCCATAGATTCTTGTAGTGGAAATCCAGAAGTTTCCAACCGTTAATACTCTCTGGAAGCCATCAGAAATTGCTCCTGGTGTATGCAGTTGAACATGCAACTTTTGGTTCAATGAATGAGTTGTGAGATTCACATACAGATATCGCAAACTTATGACAATCCTGGATTGCATCAGTGGAGAAAGGCGGGTTCACAGAGCTTTTGGCAATGGTCACATTAAATTCAAGGTCGACTCAGGAGAGTTTTGATGGTTGGGCGCCACCTCGTTGGCTGCAGTTGTCGTCAACCCCGCTTGGATTTTGTATGGTCGTAGCTCTCACGTAGCCTCTGGAGCTGGCTGCGGTGTCTAGAAGAGCTCGGAGAGTTTCTTATGACCCGAGGGGCTTGTTCGCGGGAACGAACCGGATAGGAAGGATGGTTCGGCGAGTTACTGCGGTGAACCGGATAGGAAAGATGGTTCGGCGAGTTACCGTGGTGAACCGGATAGGAAGGATGGTTCGGCGAGTTACCGCGGTGAACCGGACAGGAAGGGTGGTTCGACGAGTTACCGCGTGGAACCGGATAGGAAGGATGGTTCGGCGAGTTACCGCGGTGAACCGGATAGGAAGGGTGGTTCGGCGAGTTACCGTAGTGAACCGGTTAGGAAGGGTGGTTCGGCGAGTTACCGCGGTGAACCAGATAGGAAAGATGGTTCGGCGAGTTACCGCGGTGAACCGGATAGGAAGGATGGTTCGGCGAGTTACCGCGGTGAACCGGATAGGAAGGATGGTTCGGCGAGTTACCGCGGTGAACCGGATAGGAAGGATGGTTGGTTATGGTGGGCGGCTGAATGACGAAGAAACACACACAAACTGTTGACGATGGTTTATTACTCGAGAGGTCGAGACCAAGCGTGGAGCTCTGCTCCCGTTGACTGATGCCAACAAGCGGTCTGTCAGCTCCTTTTATCCCCCCCAGATAGGTCGTTCGGGAGCGCTCGGCTTGCCACCGAGCGGCCACGAAGTAAGTGAGGGGAATGTTGGCTAGCGACATTGAACATAGAAGGGGGGGGAGGGGTAGAGCATGACTGGCCGCTTTGTGAATGCAAGAGCGTTACCTTGAGAAATAAGGAGTAGAGGGGTGGTAACACAGTGAACATGAAGTATAACGAGGAATTCGTTCATTCGCAAGATGTAAGTTTGAATATCAACACTCTCCCTAGTAAGGAAGACCCAGAGTGATAAGTGACCGTTCGGATAGGGATCAACTTCAGCCCTTTACTTAAACCACCAATAAATATTACACCCATAGGCCTTCATATGTTTACCATGATTGAATCTGCAAAACCTTCTAATAAACAATGTAGACTAAAGTTTATCCAAACCATGAAAATGTTACCCAAGTGTTACTGTAATAATTCACAAAATGAAAATGATTCATACAAGTTAGGAGTATACACAAAAAAAAAAATATCAGAATAACTATATTGTATTATAAGGTTATTCCTGTGGTCAGGTATTCTCGAATCTAATCCTTAGGTAATTAGGATGAAATTCAAAATACATCAAGGGAACTTCAACTACATGGAAGTAGTTCAAAACAACTTCAACACGGTATGAGTATTTATCAGGTATTCAAGTCCATCGGCAAAGTTCATTGAGCTTTCATTTAAACTTAAAACTTAACAAAGTAGTAAGCTCCAAATTAAACAACTATTAAACGTTAAGAGACTATATTTTGGTTGAAAGGGATTTCCATTGGGCTGGAGGCCTAAAATAATAATAGTAGAGTGGATGGCCACCTGGCCCACTACGTCACACCTGTGCTTTTTACCGTTATTCCGCCCCCTGCTCCCGCCCCTGACATACTTTCCCCTCCTCCTGCCCCTCCCCCAGAGCCAACAAACCCTGGACATGTTGGTTCTTGCTGATTAATTATTAATTATCGTTAATTAATTATTGTTAATTGGCAGGATAGAGGTGTTGTAGTTTTTTATTTATTGCTAGCATACGTCGGACATGTTGGTTGTTAATTAATTAATTAATTGGTAGGGAGTTTTAGGGCGTTGTAGTTTATTTATGGGCATACAGTCCTTGACGTTGCGGCAGGAGGGCTCGGCACGAAGCTTGCGCTACGGCTGCAAGGCCTAGAATGAACATTGGTTATTCCTCCCTGTCCCGGAACAAGCAGCGTGAACCTTGCGCTATGGTGGTTGGTGGTAGAGTGTGGAAATTGGTTCCCGAGACCCCCCTCCTCCTTCGCCATCCTGACGCCAGACTGCCGGGGTGAGAAGTGACCTCGATAACCTTGGGTTTTCCCAATGACGTAATCATTGCGTGTTATGTCGCAACCCTGGTGCCAGGCTGGCGGGCAGACAAGACAAGTTGGGACAAGAATAGATATTGACCGGGCAGCGGGTTTTCCCTGGCGCCAGGTTGTCGGGCAGACAAGACAAGTAGAGACAAGAATAGATATTGAGGTCATTGACCCTGGCAGTGGGTTTTCCCTGGCGCCAGGTTGGCGGGCAGACAAGACATGTTGAGACAAGAATAAATATTGACCCGGGGCATCGGGTTGTCGGGCAGACAAGACAAGTTGGGACTCGTAAATATAACACAGATGTTACAAATATATATTTATTTATTAAACATCACAATTAAACATTTTTACAGGAATGATGCATATATTCGTTCATACGTTTTTCTACAGTGTCTCTTAGATGCGTTAGTAAAATTGTTTTTAGTTCACAATCCAACATGTAATAGTCCCAACCGATGACTTGACGTGTATAGTAGGTAGCACTGATAAGATCCAGGTTTTTGATGTGCGTTTCCACCGTAGGTTGTTCTAGGTCGATGACATCCGTCGATTCTGTTAGCGTGTCGCATACATCCACGACGAGTGTGTCGACCAAATTGTTGCAATAGCGCGCGACGGGTGTCGACCACATGTCCCGTCGGTCGACGGCGACGTCGATGAGGTCCCACACCTCACAAAGACGCGCCCAGCTAGGTGCTAGATAGGCGATCCGTTTGATTCCGGCGTCTTGTTTCTCGTTGATGACGACCATACGGTCACCGCACATGCGTCTCAGAGAGATTTCGTGATTGGTCAAACTAATCTTCTGAGGAGGTTGCATGTTGGCGAAAGACTTTGATATGACCGACTTGTAGGTGCTCAGTTCTTGCCATTCTGTACGGTTAAACAGGGCGCAGTTCCCTCCACATTTTTCTAGCTGGACATAGGGCGTAAAGTTGTTCTTAACACTCATGCCGACGATGACTCGCTTTGCGTCGACTCCATCCAGCGGGAACAATGTGTTGAAAATACTGGTGACGGCGAGTGGTTTCGTTGGCTTTACTACCGCAAACGTCTTGACCTTCCATGATGTTCGGTGGTTATGGCCAGGACACCGCCGGGAACCCCCTTTTATAGGCGCACGCCGCCTGGACAAGGCTTCTTGAAGGGCGACATGCCCCTACAGTCTTGAAAAATCTATTGTAATATCTCACCACCATAACTGTCAAAGTATTCTCCCACGCCGTTCTTGTCGATAAAGATGGCGACCCAATGAGTCCCAGGTTTGGTGTGTGGATCGGTGTTGATGACTAGAGTGGCAGGTCGAGCTATTCTTGCGGGTAGTTGATCAGCAGGGAAAACACCCGACCGTACAGAACGGAACCACGGACTTGTTTTCAGCGTACGTCTTATGGTGTGGGTGTCCATCTTCAATCAACCAGTCTCGAAGTCCCCAGACGATAGAGGCAGAGCAGAAATTCCATACAGAACTATGTGGCATGCACATGGTACGCCCCAATTTAAGTGTTTTCAGTGACGAACAACCTCTGTCGTACAGATCTACGATGGGTATGGACGTGTATTTGACTAGAAACTTTTTCTTTTCTGACCCCTTGACGTAGACGGTTTCTGCACGCGCTGTGGCACGTGAGATCAGGGATTCGAGTAGACTGTAATCCACATCACCGTAATCCCAGGTGATACCGTGCAGATTGTTGACTATATAGTCGGCTTTCTTTCTGGCATCGCTGGAAAGTTCTTCGATAGCGTATGGAGGTTTTAACACCCAATGTTGAAGTAATGTGCCGCATACAGATAAAACACTCAGTTCCTTGACGATAAACTCTTTGTTGTCGTTGATGAAGCTCTGGAAATCCACAATGACGTCCATAGCTTAAATGAAGGGGGTAAGGGGCGGAAGCCCTTTATATTAACTTCCATAATCGGTCACGACGTTTCTGTCCTTGTCAATGGTGATGATGTTGGCAAACTCCCGTACACGATACAGTTGACGGTTTCGGTGAGAGCTCGGGTGAAGCTCACTTCGATGCTCAGAGAACCGTGTCTCGTCAAATTCCAATGTGATGTCATGTGGGCGGACAGATTAGGTGTGAGATCGAAAGCCATAAGATGGTATCCCTTGGGGAAGGCTTCTCGTGTGATGTCACTACCCTCGTTCATGAAATGTATACCCGTTCCAGAAAACAGCGTGTGGTAGGACATGGCATAGTGTCCGTTTGAAAAATCAGGCTGTAACGGTTTCGACGGTACTTGTTCCCATCCACGTACAGCGAGAAATGGTTCATGTCGTAGGTTTGAAAGTTGAACGGGTTCTTGGTGGCGTCTCCGTTGAACGCTGCGTTTGACACAAATCCCACGATTTACCGTTTGGGTAACTGGCCGGTGAATACGTTGTCCAGTGAATTCCCTTGCACGCCCGTAGGAATAGTGAGTGTTTTTACTTCCACACGGGTGATGGGATACTTGGCGGGACTGACGTTTAATGCTTTGGCGTGTGCCAACAGTATAGAAGGTGCTACTTTGACACGCCTCACTAGAAGGCCAGCTTCAACGATGTGAACCTTAAAGTGAGGGAGTTCAGGGACCGCCATAAGACTAAACCCGTCTCTGGAACGGACCAACCTGACTCTGAGTTCGGCGCCGTTCAAAAGGTATTTCTCTTGGTTAAACACGTCACCGTGTAGATACCCCAAAAGATCCACCGTCTTACTTTTTGTGGTGAGACTGCGACGGGCCTCAAATCCCTTGTTGTTGGCGTTAGCCTCCTCAAAGGTTCCGGGGGTGTCTGCGAACCACAGACCGCAAGTCAAATGCGTTCTTTTGGCTTCGCTGTTGTAATTGAGCAGCGTCTCAATGTACGCTCTATAGGCATACGTGTTGCTGGGTGGTGAGACTAGTTTTTGGTTTAAAAACACGTCCACCTGCGTGAATAGAGAATGCAGCCAATTGTTGACGGGAGCGATCTGATCCACCTCTGTGAAAGCGCCACCATCGGGTTTCATGATGGCCGCCCTGATATAGAGCATAGTCTGGGAAAGGTCGATATAGAACTCGCCTTGTCCGGTAACGGTAAATTCGATGGGTGAATCATCGGTGAGGGAAGATACAGGTTTGTACTGGAGCCATTGCCCGCTTTCAAGACTGGTTTGAGTGGGTGGCACGGAAAAGAGATCGAGTTCACTGCTGGCACACTCGCAGGACTGGGGGTGTAGAAACGACATTTTAACTGAAAATATCTTTAGCTTCTTTCTTGATCTTTTTACGTCGGGTGACGACCTTAGAATGACGTCGTTGCTTCTTACGACGCCCTTTATAGCCTGAGCCGGTCATCAGCGTGTTGATCTTCTGTTCAGCCTTGCGTTTCAGGTTTGTTCCAGCCTCGCCAACACGTTGCCGTAGGGCCTCTTTGAAAGGACGCCGTTGGTTGGCAACGTCGGAGAGCACGTCGATACCCGTATGAAGCGCCTGTTTTCCGATGGCCTTAGCGCCGCTTCTCAGCAACGGTACGACGCTTTTGAAAAGACCACTGAAAAAACTTCCTATCCATGCCCTCTTTTATAGGGAACACCGTGGTAGATCGAAGATATTCCTGTTCCAGCCTGGTTGATGTAGTATCTTTGGTAGGGACAGTTCATGTTGAGCAGCGTCGAAAATGAAGTTTCACGCACACCTTTCCAAACTCGAATGGTACAGGTTCACCCGTGTCTGTCCTTATATTGATTTCCAAGCTTTCAATTTCCATTCTAAGTACAGGCATGTAGTGCAACGGGTCGTAGCTAACTGTCTTATGTATGCCGTAGAGATAGTTTACGTTGTTGATCGACGATACGTAACAGCGGTGCCACAATGTCACCCACGGACTGAGGCTCGACGATATCCGTGTAGATGTACATTTGCGACGGCAGGCCTAGTAGAATGTTGGCGGCGTACGGAGACTTTGGTACTTTAATCAGATTAGTCTTAGGATCGAAACCGAGCTGTAGACTTAGTTGGGTGGTTAGACTCAGCAGCTGTATATCTGGTTCAGAGATAACTTCCACTTTTTTGTTGGGGTTTGTGTACTTGAATACAACTCACGAATTCCCTTTAAAAGCCTCTACTTCGTTTAGAGCTTTGATCAATTCATGGATAGTGCTGTAGTTTCCAGCAGGAATATGATTCTTGAATATTTGTTCCACGCCGTTAGCGTCCACCCTATTGTACCATACAATATTTTGACGCTCGGGTACGGTGGTGAGAGAACAAGGATATTGAAATTCAGCCAGAGCGACTTCCCACCGCCCTCGAGTGTAAGACGGTAAGGAAGTTGCGTGGTGAAATTCGTGAGGGTATTTTTCGGGAAATATCCCATAGAGCTGTCTCTCGGCAAAGTGATGTAAAATTGGTCCTTCATGGTAGTGCGCTGACGTAACTGGCGGGAATCCAGGAATTAAACTTGGCGGGGTAACCTTTCCACTGTACGTACACTTTCTTTCTGGCGCCTTTACCCTTGACACGTAGTATTTTATCAACTTTAAAAGTTTCAGGGAGACGTACGCGTTGCAATTCAGGTTCGTAAAACGTCCCCTCCACTTCTTCGCCGTCAAGATCGGTGAGTCTGTAGACGACAGGTTGTCGCAACACGACACTGCTGACTTTGAAAATCTCTTCGCTCCAATTGCTTTCGTAGCCCTTTTCAAACAGCATTTTGGATTTGCTAATACGTACCGTGTCACCGACTTTTATTTTAGGCTTCGAGTTTGGACGCCTTTTGCCGTACAGATTATCTCTGACTTGAAGCACGTTAGTTTCTGAAACGTCGGCGGGCGCCATCTTGATACTGGAATGCTTGGAGCCGTTGTAAGCGTCGACTAGAGCTTGGAGGACGTCCACATACCGATACGTGTTATTTTTGGTAAAGTAGCGCCACATGCGTCCTTTCAGAGTTCTATTGAACCGTTCCACTATGCTTGCCTTTACGTCTGGATTATGAGTGGTGTAGTAATGCACGCCTTCTTGCCTGAGAAATTTCCGGACTAGACGTGCCGTGAACTCTGTCCCTTGTCCGTCTGTATACTTAGAGGTTTATGGCCGCTTTGCTTGAAAATGTCCCGAAAGGCGTCTCTCACTACGCTCCCCGTCTTGGATGGAAGCGTCCTCGCCCAGGCCATCTTACTAAACACGTCGTTGACGGTGAGCAGGTACACTGCGCCGTCGTTGTATTTTCTGAGACTTCTCATATCGTTGAGATCGGCTTGCCAGAGATCGTCAATGTTTGACACCATGTACTTGTTGCGTGGAAACTTTTTTACCACAGGTTTGTGTAGGGTATAAGCGTCCTGCGCACGAAGCCATTCTCGTACTTTTTCGGGATCTTTTTTGGACGCCTTTATGAGCGACGCCGCCCCTGCAAACCCTGCAGGATGAGAAGGGTCGTAGTAGATGTCGGCTAGACGTTCCATTAAGCTCTGAACGGGAGCCACGGGTTTTCGCCCACCCTCTTCAGTTTGTTCTTCTTTGGGCGTTGCGATGGTGTAAGTGGTTGTGGTACGGGCGTCGGATCTCTAAGGGGCGCTAAACGTTTCGGGTTTACAATAAATCCTTTCGGAACGCTTATATTTTGCAGCGCCGTGAGAAACTCTCGCCACCCTGACGGTTCGCTCTGTCTTCTTGCTCTGACCAGATCGTTGACTAAATCCACAATATTGGATCCACGAAGAGGCGTATCTTGCATACTCACTTCTCCGTTTGAGTTCCAAGAGATGCCGCCTCGGGACTTAATATGTTCTAGTAAAAGTTCAGATTTTTTACGTGCCTGTGCTGGTACAGTATTAAGTACAGTTGGGATGGGAATTACTGACACTTCAGGGGTGGTGGTGGTGGCGGTTTCAGATGGCGGAGGGTGTTGACTAAAGTGTAGATAGCGCTGTAGCACTTGTTGGTATAAAGTCCATTTAGACTTGTCAAGTTTTGAAGCGAGGATTTTTTCCATTTCCTTGTCCAACTCGGAGACCACTAGATTTGTTGCCGAAGCCGTTTGTTGGTGGTGTTGCTCGTAACGGTGTAATGTTTCCGGGGACACCAATATCATCTTTTTCGTGTGTTCCATTATTTACTTGTTGAATAAGGAACCGAGGACCCCGCTGATTAAAGGGGCTAAAAGTAAGGGCAAGAACGCTCCTCCTTTCTGAACGAGTAGTCGTCTCTTCTTCTTCCAGCACTCTCCTCATTTGACCAGCTTGCGCAACACCTGTTTGGAGCACGTAACTTTGTCTTCTGCGCATTTTTCAGCGGTACCCGTCCTTTTAAAGTGTTGTAGGCACACTCGCAAACAGAGTCAACCAGTTTCTTGTCGGCCGTTTTCATCAAGGTGACACGTTGCTGCGGGTTCATGCGATACATCGCAAGTAGCAGAGGGGCCTGCTTCTGCACTTTGGGACTCATGGTTATGAAATGATCTGTAAGCGGGAAGTGTCGGTGTTATTATAGCTTTTACGCGGTAGATACACGCAACAGCCGACATGTGTGCGGGTTCTATATCTGAACCATTCTGGTGTACCTTTTTTGAAATCTAGCAATATATAGCCGTGAGGCGTACTTGTAGCATCGGTGTAAGCCTCTCGTAAAACACGGGGATTTTCAGGACAGACTTGTCGTGTAAAGTGTTGAATCTGAGCTTTATCCCTGGGATTTTTAAAAAGCACGATATAATGTACGTTTAAGGAAATGTCTCTTTGGCCCTTGCCCTGATGGAATATATTTTGTGTAAGGTACATGACGCTAATATTTTGATGGTGGCATCCTTTGGTGAAAAGATCGACGACCACTTCGATGGCTTCACGCATCAGGTCGTCCAGGATAATCAGCTGTGTAGAGTCATTACAGACGTAATCCATTTCCGGCAAACCCTTACAGAATATGACGTGGGGACTTGTCCCGTCTTGTTCGAATCCCGGTTGCCATAAAGCATAATACCAGGTGATTTTATCAAATTTAACTTCACACATTGTGTCCAAGGACGGATAAAGTCTGCTACAAAATGTGACTTTCCACAGCCGGCAGGGCTGCTTATGATGGCCGAAAATGGATGTTTCAACTTGTCCATAATGTTTGAGACTGAGCTTAAGCTATATGAGCTTGCATTTATAGTATAGGAGAGAGGTGCGGGGGGTATAGACATTATAACACAAACATAACAATTTTTACAATATTTATTTTGTCACGAAAAAAGTATATACACAGTGTAAAGTATACTGTGAATATTTACAATATATAATTATTAGTATAAACATAACTGGTTTTGTTTACAATATTTATTTACACACAGTGAAAAGTATACTGTGAATATTTACAATATGGTGGGGAATAGTGGCCTCGGTACTAAATAAAGATGGTTTCAATTTAAAGAAAATAAATATATATACAGTTTATTATATATATTTGAATAGATTTAAAATAAAAATTTATACAATCAGTTTATTATACTTGACTAGAAAGAAAAATATATATATATATATATACAAACAATTTATTAGATTTAAAATAAAAATATATACAAACAATTTATTATAATTAAAATATATACAAATAAATATTGACTAGAAAATAATCAGGTAGGCGGAGGATTGTACTGGCAAATAAAAAAATATAAAAAAGTATCCCGGGTGCATAAAAAAATAAAAAATATCCTTGTTTTCATGCAGAAAAAAATATGAAAAAAATCTCAAATCTTTGAAAAATGGTATGTCAGTGGAACTGTCTAGAGTGAAAGAAAAAAAGATGGTTATTCAGCCCGTCTAAATAAGCACCTTTTATTTGTGGCGAGCGCGTTTACAATGACTCTGAGACCCAAACGGCAACGTATTAAAATCATCGGTTATCCTGCGTTTAGTGTACACGGGCCGGTTGACTTTAGTCTGCGAAACGGTACATACAGTCGCAAGACCTTTTCTTACAATTTTGTGCGGTATCTGTATGTATCTTTCCGCAGCCTGTTCGGTGACCATCGCTTTCAAAACTTCAAAATTAACATCGTTCCGGTTGCCATAGTTTATGGTGATCCCACGAACCTCACACCGTTTTTGTTTTGGCAGGATCACCGCCAACGCAAACTCGGTAAGCCTAATTTTTGGGACCACCAGATACAAAGGCACTAATGTAGCTTCCCGGACCGTAATCCTGAAGTTCATCAGTGAGGTCACCTAAAAAGTCTCCGGTCGGTGGACTCCAATCGCCGGGGTGTTCAGTGAATAGAACGCTATCTGTATCATGATATAAAACGCGGTCCCCCAATTGTTCAAGGATGCTGTATAAGTGCAACCTAGCCTTAGCAGTCGTGTAGCACGCCACCACCACACTCGTGTTAGGGTTAGGGCGCAACGCGTCACGCGCATCCTTGTAATTGAGGAACATAACCTCATCATTTACATCAATGACGCTGTCCACGGTGATGTACGGATCCGTCACGTACTTGTGGACGCCCTGATAATCGTTGACAACGGCTACGTGTGGTTAATCGGGTCTTTGCCCAAACTTTCCCCATAGTGAATTTAAAAAAAGTTTAGCCAAAGTGCGGAGACCAGGGTTCTTACAAACAGAGCCGAAATCTAGTTTTACCCCTTCCCTTTCCTCATAATTTTGAATGTATGCTAACTTTTCCTCCTGTGAGGTACACCACTCTGGCCATCCGCTGGCTTCTTGTTTAATTTTAAAAAAGTATCAATGTACCCGTGAAACAGGCCGCCAGAATGCGTCTAACGGTCATAAACAGATACATTGTACTCCCACACTTCGTGCACTGCTTTACGGTGTAGCCTTTCTCAACGGCTTTCCGGATCTCGTCAATCAACCAGACGCCTGTCAACCAGCGATCTTTTTTGTCGTTGTGCTGACACGCGCCTTGGTTTTTCTCCTCCCCGCATTTACTGCACAAGATGAACATTAGCTTGTCGTGCATCCGTGTAGGCAATACGGGCAGGAATAAATCTCGCGGAGGCGTCACTGTAACTTTGGCTATGCCTTCTACTTGATCTATAGACGGACAATTTGGTTTCAAGTGAATTTTGGGGTGGCCGACTGGGTATTTTTTGTACTTGCAAACGTATGGATATAATGAACACACATCCAAGTACTTGATCTTCTCCCACAAGAAAGGTCTGTTTCGTGGAAGAGCTTGATACAATTTTACGCCCGCCAAAGAATGCATCCCTGGGACTGAGAGGCTCCTTGGTATACACCTCGTGCCGGAGTACAAATTGCTGCAAGTCCTTGTCTGTGCGTTTCATCGCATTAAACATGCACTCCCACATCTCTACGACCGTGTAGCCGGCATTCTTAAACTTTTCCAAACAAGCCATGGTCGCTTCATAACGCGTCTCCATGGTCTCGTGGGGACTATTTTTGACGGGGGTGGTCCTGTCAGGGTAACAGAGAGGGCACCCGTGCCAATAACAGCCCCAGAACTGTAAGACGGTGGTGGTATCTCCAGCTTTAACAACCCGTCTATACGTCGCCCTAACACATATTCCTCACGGCCGTTACCCGCCTGAAGAATAGAGACACCGCGTTGATAGGCCTCCCAGCAGAGCCATTGTACGGCGACGTGCGACTGTTGGTCTGCGCACCGATAGCCACCGTTAGGGATAATACCAATAGTATTCTCCTTAAGATGACTTCGGCGGTAAACCAACATGGCCGCTCCAGCTATCGTACACGCCTCTCTGAAAGGATCCACCTTTGCTTTCTCCATGAGCATGTCTCTAAACTTCAGGCAGGCCTTCCGTAGGATCTCTACATCTTTCACACAATACAGTTCCAACTCGCGTTTAAAATCAAAGACATAATTTTCTTTGACCAACGCGTCATACCACTTCTCAAAGTGCTCCTTTCCCTCAACTGACATCTCGCCGATACCGTAGTCCTCCTTTGGCGGCAAGGGACCCCTATACCCCGCGTTTTCTTTTTTGTTGAAAAAATGGGGGAAATGTCCCTTGGCCAAAGACTCGTCCAAGCCGAAAGTTTTGGGCAATTTAGACAACGACATCGGGAGAAAGTTCAGTGAGTCAATAAAGTGGAGCGGGCCGTAACGCATGGACATGATTTTCCCACCGTTCATTATAAGTTCTGGAGTCCATTTTTTTACCTCCATTATGTATCTTAAAATAAAATTACCATCATAGGATTTAGCGTTATGGCCGAGGAGGGTAATATCCTTAAATTTTGAAGCTTTAATTTGTTCTAAAAATTCAAAAAATTGGGCCATTGTGGTATCACCCTTGAATATGTGAGTCCTATCGCCCCCACAGTCGGTGCAATGATGGTCATTTGCATCTATATGAACACAAGCCTTACAACACGTTTGCACGACACATAGGTTAGGTTCGTGCAAGTACGTGCCTGCCGCACCTTGAAGAATCGTTTCTTGTCTGCGTTCAAAATCATAGAATACAAACATGAAATCGCTCTTTTCCAGTGTTGGCTTGGATGGGGCCTGCTTCATATAACAGAAATGACCAAAAGGGCGATGGGTCTCGCATACTCTACAAAAAGTCTCATAACACCTATGTGAAAAATTTGATCTTTCCAAACTGAAAAATTGCCCGCATACCTCGCAAACCTTATTGACAAAACATACCGCCTGTGACCGTTGAAAAAACCGGGACGTTTATGGTTATCAAAGCACGTCTGGTTTGTGAACCAACGCCCACAGTCTTGACAGACCACAGATTGGCTTCCGCTACAAACCGCTTTAGCGTAGCACTTTTTGCACGCGGATTCGCACTTGTGTTTGTTTTTATTACTTAACGACACACGGCACTCACGGGAAAAGTACGTGCACTTAAATGCGGCTGTCAAGGATGTTATGACGTCAAAATGGTTTTGCTTATCGTCGTGAAAATACAAATCAAGGTACCCCTTAAAGGAATGTTCGGAGGGAGTAGGCCCCTCATACAAGACCTGTCTCCCCGACGTTCCCTGAACACGGTGATTTTGTATTCGGAAAGGTATGCTTGAAATTGTTTCAGCTCAGTGAGCCCACCACCTTTCAAAAGATTCAGACGGGCATCACGGCATAGTTCTTCTGCTTTGAGTTTTTGAATTTGACGGCCCTGTTTAATTTGTTTAACGGTGTTCACGTCCATACATCCTGGTTCTTTTTTTTGTCACATATAGCTTTGGCGACAACCAGTGCACGGGCAAGGCAAAGACTGTCGCCATTTTGAATCGTAATGATCCCTTGGTTTTTGCGTCTATATGTGCTAGCGGGAGAGAGTTTATCACATTTATGATTACCCTCCCGCGAGGCTCCTTAAAGTGGGAGAGTTTAACGTACAGGGGTGCAGTACTCAAAAACAAACTATTACTCTGCAACACGCGACTTACGTTATCAAGCACTGCTCTAGCGTCTAGCTGGTCTGCTCGCCTATATGAGACATACACAGGGCTTAACGTTGAGTCAGTGCTACTCAAAAGCAAGCCTACGTGTTCATCGGCGCTAACGCCATGATCCTGCAACCGATGGAGCAAATTAGTAATTTGTTCTTCAAGCCAGCTTATTGCGTCACGATCGCTTGCTGGTGCACCAAGATGTACGGTAATTTCCCTACCAGTAAAAAGAAACGCCTCAATTGTTTAATCCTCTCTTGAACGATACGAAGATGGACGCCATTTTGCAATGCACCACCTACCTGATTTACAGGGCCACTAATTCCCTGTTGTTCGGCTGATGAAGGTCCTGCTATTGCCGGCTCCATGGGCCCATCTCCTCCGCCACCGCCGCCGGGGCTCGAACCCCCTCTCCCTGGCGTAGAGGCAGGGGTGAAGATGTAACGCCAGACGGGGGCACCAGGGCTCGAACCCCTACTCCTGGCGCTGGGGCGGTGCGGCTACGTTGGGTTGGAGGGGCCCCATAGCTGACGGTGGTGTGCGGGGGGTGGTGTTACAATTTCCAGCCTCCAGAAGCCCTATAACACACACACACGCGCATTAAAATATAACATGTAAGTTAATTTAACGCTATGAAGGGTTAAATCTACAAGGAATCGAGCCCGGACTCTTCGCACGTGTTTATTAAATGCACATTCTGTGACTGTTTAACATACAGGGAATCAAACCCTCGCATTTCACAAGTTTGAACCCTGGACCTTTATTGGAACATGTACAAAATACAGGGCAACACAATTATTTAAAAAAACTCTGTTCCAAACATGAGTGGTTCTAAAGGCCAAGGGGGGATAGAAGGATTCTGATACAATTATATATTTTCGTTTTGTACGACATAAATACTCTCTTTTCTCTAGCTTTAGCTGCCAGCATCTCGCTAATGACCGAGAGGGGAGGGAGGTATTTCTATGCCACCCTGTTTCTACCTACCTTTAGTGTCTAAACTGCCACCCCAGCGCTATCTACTAGAGAGAGAATCAATTAGATAACCACTGGAAACAAAGCAGCCAGCCCACTCAATCTAGCGTCCAAACAGACAACCTTTACCTCCTGCTTATTTACCAAAACTTGTCAGTTTGAATCCTTGTACCAGAGTTAACGACAATAATAATAATAACATTCTCTAGGTTGGAATGCAAATAAACAGCCGATTTGACACGGGTGATTAGTCAAATTTGACTTTCATGACGGCTTAGAAAATGTGTTCAGTCCGTTTAAAAAAATAATTTGTTTGGCTATCGTAAGCTACTAGCTGCCACCTATATTTGATGTATCTAGATTCAGATGTATCCGTAACAAGAGATACTTTAGTTATAAAATAAGTCCAAATTTTAAAATTATGTTAGCTGGTAAACAAAAAGACAGTAAAAAAATGGTAGAGGAAATGTACAACCTTTAACTAAAAACATGAATCGATTTAAAGCTAATGAAAAAATACAATTTACTATTCGGTCTGCAATGTGTAAACATAAGAGCAATTAATTTTTTGTACAAGTGGAGTGGAATTAAAATAAGGTACGCGCGATCTTCATTACGAAATTTGTATGGGATTGCCCGACACAAGAAAGGATAAACTCTTATTTTCAGCCCCTGTTTGGCTTCGAACAAGTGTCCCTTGACACTGCATCATATAGGTTTTCTCCGGAAAAAAAACCTCCCCCAGTAATATCGTTTAATCGTAAGAGACTATATTTTGTTGACATAATAATAAATACTGTAACCATTAATTAGAGGAAGTGCACCGTCTTTTGCAACGAGGGAGAATAGAAAACCTAATACACGTGAGGTGATTGAAGGGGTTATGTTTACAATACACGCACACACATCGAGAGAATCAAATAGGTGACCGAGTTAAATGGTACTCACATATCAGCCGGTCAATTTCTCTAGATCCCTGTAAGCACCAGGGATCCCGCTTGATGTCGGGCGGGTGACGGACGTGGTGGCAGCCCCAAAGGCGTGGGACGGCGTGCTCCCATCTGCCAATGGAGCCGTAGTCTCCGGGGGCTGCGGCACATCCCCCAAGAGCAACAGCTCGCACAAAAATCTAAATTAAATTAAATACAATTATTTACTATCACGGGGAGGAAAAAAACCCAAAAAAACTGTCGTTTCTATTTCTCTAATTTACCTAGCGTCCATTCATTCCCTGCAATACAGTTACCGTCCTCCGTGAAATAGCTCAAAGGATCGGGGCTGTGAGGTTGTGAAGGCCGACCAGGGCCACAAACGCTTCAGGGGCGTCTACTTGATAGTCTATAAAAAAACAAGAAAATCCCTCTGTTCACCAAGAAAAAAAAATCCCGGTGTACCCGCCAAAGACTAGTCACCTATTAAAACATACAAGAAGTTTTAAAAAATTTACCTGAATTAAAAAATGTCCAGCTCGTTGAAACTCATCTTGATCGACGCTAATCGGTGCTTGATGCAAATTGAAATGAACGATTTAAAGAATTCTGGGCTATTTATACCCTCTTCAAAGAGCTGCCGCCTGTAATGACCTAATACTATAATGTGTCTCTGCGCATGCGCAACACAGATCTGTCCATAAGTCCCTTTGTAAATCCCGTTATTTCGGTAGTCAGCATCGACCCAGCGAAGTGGTGGAGGTGCCTGCTGATGCTCTGTTCCACTGCCTTAAATATGAGTGAAGAATGACCCTGAGCACGGAACGAATCCTGGATAGCTCAGTGGTTAGAGCATTGGCGTACTAAGCCAGAGGTCCCTGGTTTGATTTCCGTGTCCATGTGTCATATTTCAAATTTTCGTAATATGTCACTCGTGTGGTGTTAACCCTCCTAAAATACACCTTAATAGCTTTGGCTATTTATTCACATGGAGATAGAGATAAATTGTTTTGGAAACCAATAAATTAGCACACTATCCAAACACAATGTGAGATTACTCAAGTCAAATAATAGTAGAATTGTTTTATTAATGTGAGACTTGTGATTATTCAGAGCACATAGTCATCAGTTTGTCTAATTGTTGACAACACAACACGCAAATCATTCTCAAGACTTTATTGCTTTGGATTTTAATGTTGCAATAGCTTTGTCTTATATTGGGTGCTGTGACAAGTGCAATTCACAAAAACACTGAAAGAAAAAATTTTCTTCCTTTCTTTATTTTCATTAATGTGTTCTAATATTTTCATTTATATTTTATTAATATATTCCTCCCTTAAAATCTTGTCGGCACTCCTGCCTGATCTTGCAGCACACCTGTCAAGAACCTGTTCTAGCAGCTTCTCTTAGACTGTAGCCTAGACCCATTTTCTTCTACTTAACATTGGCCATTAAGTCCTTCACTGTACAATTACTGATTTTTTTTTTCAGATAAATCTTAGGGGTTGTGCCAGTTTTGAAACTTTGCCTTGGCTTTGAAAAAAATCAACTATTACTTTGCTTCAAAAAAATCTGACAATGTATTATAGCTCTCAATATTTATATATGTCTATGTTCAATTAATGATATTCTGAGCTTTTATATAAGTTAGGACTACAAAAATATCCATTCCCTTTGACCTATTATTGATTCACATATATATCAAGAGAAAAACTATTTACAACAAGACTTGCAATAACTTATATGTTAAAGGAGTGAAGAAGAAATGTATAAAGCTCAAGAGATTTAAGTGTATGTTGCGATAATAGCTTTATTTATTGAAATATTGATTAGTAACTGATAAATATAAGACCCATTTTAAATAAATTTTAAATATATATATATGTAGAGGATGAGTGACTTAGCAAATATATGAAGGTAGACTGTGTGGATCAAAAGGAAGAGGTAGACCATCTAAGATGTAGTTAAAATGTTTGTAGATGAATGTGTGAAAAAAAAGAAACATTAAGAAGTTTTAAGAATAAAAGCGGTGACCCGGTGGTCTAGGGGTAAGGTGTCAGACTTCTCTGCGGTGGGTCCGGGGATTAATCCTCAGTCCCGGAGCAGATTTATCTGATTGCAAAACCTTCCTTCACCTCTGACAAGAAGTGTATTAATCACAACTTGTGAATGTGTGGAATGCCAGGCCTCCACCGTGGTTCGGATCCACGTTAAACTGTAGGTCCTCCATTTCATCTCACAATCACCTTTCATTACGTATTAGCGTAAGTGTGTATAACCTGAACGGGTAGTAAGACGCAGTGATAATAATAATAATAATAATTTAAGGCAGTGAATCTGTGATAGACATATAGAAATTTTCAACTACATTATGTGATTCCAATTATCACAAGCTATCAGATAACCTAGCCATCAGCGACTCGGTAGATGGCCTATTCAGCAGAGTGTCAGTTATATAATTGCATGAGAAATATGTACATATATATGAATAAATTGCTGAAGTTTATTAAGGTGTATTTTAGGAGGATTAACACCACACGAGTGCCCAATGTCCACTTTTCACGGGATGTAAGACTACTCTTGCCATGCTAATGATGGTTGCACAGGATGAACAAGCTCACAGCTGATCTATTAGCGTAATTAGTATATCAACCGTTTAAAACTCCGACTTCCTCCCATATTTAGTAGTATAGTCTTTTGCTATAGTAGCGCCTTAAGCCATGTGGTCATTCTTTATGTTACGTGCAATGTTAAGCTAAATACCCGTTTTCATATTCGTTATACAGATACAATTACAGAGGATTAGCCATTTAATTTATCTGTACTTAGTCCGCTTTTGCAGAGGGCGAGAGACTTATTAACATTGAGTCCGTTGAAGTTGGGCGGTGTTATCGCCTATTAAGTGGTAACTAACTAATCGTGCCATGGTGAGGCGCGTAGTAATTTGATGGTCTCTGGTTCGAATCCAATCTAGACACGCAGATTATATCAGCACACGACCTTACAAACTAACTTAGCTATAGAACAGTAAATTCACCACCCGTGAAAAGCACCCCCGCAGTATAGAGAGTTGAGCCCAGTACCCACAACTATTTTTTGAGGAGGGCGTTAGTGTTTCTAGGATGATTTTCCACTCTCCCTCCAAACAACAAGTTGGATGTGTGTGAGAGAGCTGACTTGGGCGGGTGAGCCTCCCCCAGAGTACCAACAAGTTGGATGTGTGTGGAGAGAGCTATTGGGCCAAAACATGTCCACTTTCATGGGATGTAAAAGCGAAACTGCCGATTAACGGGAGTTTCCGAGCTCTCTTGCAGGTGTCTATTTTGAGAAACACAATGACTCCTCAAGGTGAATGGAGGTTATTGCTCGGTACGTCACCCCCAGAAGGTAATGACCGGGGAGGGATGAACAACCCCGGCTCTGGGGGAGGGGTGGGGAGGGAAAAGTGAAAGGCTGAGTTGGTCATCAGAAGGCAGCGAGCCCCTGCTGGAGAAGCAGCGTCATTTGCTACGGTCAGCCTGCGGAGAAAGACGTGGAGCGCGAGGCCCGGGTGGCTCTATGTTCA